>QKQZ01030857.1:0-13837 GCA_003595255.1 Solenopsis fugax | reverse complement strand
TTATATATAAAATTATAAAATTATTTTATCAAGATAATAAGCTCTTATTTCTATTCACTCATGTTTTACTCTACACAACGCGATATATGACTTTTTAATCGACAAATCATGCCATCCTACTGGACCCCTCTCACAATCAGCGCAAGCTAAATACACGTTGCCCACTGTATGCGACACACCAATATTTTCGAAAGTGTACATGTCTTCTATTAATCAGTAGTCAAAAATTGTTTCTGACTGATTCGCTTTGTCTTCTGCTTTACTGTGAATATAAGGTACAGCTAATTGCAATAAAAAAATGCTGTTATTAAAGATGTTATAACCTCTTTGGTAAACAGTATACATCTTGATTGGTGTGTATGTATGTACATACGTATGTACAATACACATGCAGCATACAGTATGACGCGTGCCTATAATTTCTTTGCGCGCGCCTGTGCAGCGGCCATATTGATTCACGCCGCAGTGTATTTCGATTTCGATTCGATTCGATTCGATTCGATTCGATTCGATTTGATTCAATTCGATTTATTTCACAAGGGGCGGATTTAGACTCGATTAGTCAGCTAACCTATTTATTTACATTTATGGAATAACAATGTCGACGAATAAAGACATCATTGAATCGAAAAAGGATACAGAAGGCAAAAACAAAGACAAAATTTATTGTACATTTTGTCCTTCAAAGATGCTTAATGCCGGAGTTGCCAGGTTAATAAATATGGATGTGAGTATTGGTATTGTTTGTAATAATACACTAATATTTAAGAACTTTCATGTATGATTTCTTATTTCGTTATTATTCATTGTACGTTTTAGTAATTTAATTATCTTAAATGCTGCTGTATGATCAGTCAATTCATATTTTTAGCGCTGTACTGCATTTTACACGCCAAACGTTTATAACCTAAAAATCATTGTATATCATGCATTCAATGCTCCATAAATTTTGAATTTATACAAAGTCTTTAAATTTGTTTCAAAAATTATTGCACTGTGATAGTTTAATGTAATAATTGTTTATTTAAGTGAATAAATAATAAACAGCAATTTTTTATTGCAGTTCGCTCTACCTTATATTCACAGTAAAGCAGAAGACAAAGTGAATCAGTCAGAAACAATTTCTGACTACTGGTTAATAGAAGACGTGTACACTTTCGAAAATATTGGTGTGTCGCATACAGTGGGCAACGTTAAGTATTTAGCTTGTGCTGATTGTGAGAGGGGTCCAGTAGGATGGCATGATTTGTCGACTAAAAAGTCATATATCGCATTATGTAGAGTAAAACATGAGTGAATAGAAATAAGAGCTTATTATATTGATAAAATAATTTTATAATTTTATATATAATATGTATAAATTACACACACACACACACACTCATACATACATACATATACATAACATGCAAAAGCACAAGTGTACAAAAAGATATTATTATACATATTATAAAATAATATTTATGAACATACAGATATGTGCTTAATATATTTATATATATATAATGTATGTATATAAAAGCGTTTCTAGATTTTATCCAAATAAATTTTTTTAAGTTAAATAATAGTGAGCCTAGGTATCAAATTAGTTACCTACAATGTACTCTAAGTTAAATTCTATATTTTATTTCTTCAACACTGGCCAATCACTTTATTTTAAATTACGTTTGTGCGCAAGATTTAATTTAATTATAAATACAATCTTACTTGTAAGTACAATCTTCTTGATTATTTGGTGTTTCTGACATGGAAACTTTTTCATGACATGGATTATTTTATTTTTTAATTAATTGAACGACAATTTCATTGATATTTGAATTCAGCAAACAACTTAATTTTTAATTAACTGATAACTTTTCATTGTATTGAAGAGAATTTAAAATGTAAATTTAAACATTCTGTTATATGCGTTCTTTGTATTTTACATAACGCAAGAATTGATTAATTTAATAAAGATATTTATTCTATACATGAAAACCTAGTGCCAGCTTTTTTTTTTATTTGATTTAAATAATTATTTCATAATTAAAAAAAAACTTGTATAGCTTGTATAAAAAGAGATTAAAAGTGACAGCACTGATGATATCATTTTACTCATAATCAGTAAAATTATACTTATTCCGTAATATCTCACCCAGCACAGGACGTACAATAGGCATCCATGTTCTCTGAGGGATCAATCGCAGAAAATTATGCTCATGACGAACAGGAATATAATTTAATAAAAAATAATTTGCTGTTTTACTTGACAATTTAATATTTAATCACAATATGTTACAAACAGCTGCTGAATCATAAGAAATCTTTGATACAATAAATTACGATAATAATAATAAGTAACGATAAATTCTATTTACAATTAAAAATCTATTGATTCTTAATGAATGCATTTGTGTGTCTCAGTTGTTGTAGCCGTTACGTATCACTTGTTCCATATGCCATTCGTATTCCGAGTATCAAAAACAGATTGTACGTTCGTAATTTTATATACATATTCACATATACCTATACATATACGTATACATATAGTGTGTGTAGTGTGTGTGTGTGTATGCTGTACTCATACGTGAAGTGTAGTATCCGCTTAATATTTCTATGTATTTTCTCGGTGCTATGTATTATATATATATATATAGAATGTTTTATTTTAAAGAATTCAGTTGAAAATATTTCAAAAACTAAGTCTACGAGACAAAGATGTTTTAAACAAAAATTGTATGGTTTGGAGAGACAAATCATTGGTAAAATAATTTTTTCCGAAGAAATCAATTTTTTAAGGATACATTGAAGGTTATTGTAATTTTTTAAAATAATAAATAATAAATATTATGTCTGATTTTTTTTGTAATATGATTTCTTTAGATATTTTCTATATAAAAAACTAAGAGTCTCCGCACAAGAATTTCTGTAAAACGTTACGTTAAATATAAACCATAAACTTAAACCCGTATTTATAAATAAACTTATTGTTAGGCCATCGCGTAAAGCAATTCGTAAGTAGTAACTACTTATGTCACGTTACGTAAGTAGTTCTATTAAAAAGTAGTTCTACTTAAATTTATTGTTTATACTTAACGTAACGTAACGGATGTTAGTGGTTCTAACAAGGAAAGGCCTCCAACTCGGAAATTCAAAAAATTATGAAATTTTGGTAATACATAAAGGGTATTTTGATACGTAATAAACTTTTTTTTGCTGCTCAAATTCACTCTGAAAATCAGTTTCCTAAGATTGGCCCATTTGTCGTTTTTATTTTGTTATTCATAAACAAGAGAAGATAGATCAAAATTTCACAGAGAAAATTTATTTCTTTTAATGAGATTTATTAATAGTAAAAACTTATCAATAGTTTAAGTAATACACTCACGAATTAAAAATAATGATAATTTCTTAAAATTGAACTATATTGTATTAGAAGACGTTAATACGCTGGTACAATTGCAATGAGTTTGACCGTTTCAATACTGAGATATAAGCAATTCAAAACTGCACGTTTTATACGTGTCGCCTATACAACGTTCATAAAAATGTCGAGTTTATTTTTGTAGTGCTCAATTTTCGATTTTGTTTGATATATAGTGCATGTGCAATGTGCATGCGACGCAACCAAAAGTTTTCTCTTACGCGGAAGTGGGAGTACTTATCACCTTCGAGCACGCAATGAGACCTAATTTTTGGATGATATTGTCGTGAGTGTACTATCTTAAGGAATTATATATAAAAAATGTATAAATAAGAGCAACTAATTTGATCAATCAAATTCAATAGACGTGTAAGCATTAAATATAAAAATTTCAAAAAATATAAGAAAATAAAAAAATAATTTATTTTGTAAAGAGATTTATTTTATACCTAATTTTAAATATTTAAATTTTTAAATATTATTATTAAATTATTTTTTTTTATCCAACTCGGCCTGAATTATTTTCTAAGATGGCGCCACCTTAGAAAATAATAAATTTCTTGCATAACAGGAATCTTAATATTTAATTTTGATTATCACGCCCCGCATTGGGTATTATAATAAAAATTTGAGAGACTACATATTCGTATACAAATATAAATACTGCAGACTGTATGTGTTATTTTTTAAAAGATTGCCACTAATAATACAAATATAGTATTACTATATGCTTTGGTCCGTGGAACATTAAATGTTATTAACCTTAATTAATTTACTCATTGATCCTATCATTTAATAATTCTTGTTTCTTCATAGTGTAAAGTATATAAAAGTTAATTACATATATATATACACACACATATATGTAGTAACAGTACATAGCTTTTAAATTATTTTCTTGCTAAAAACATCAATTTGAAAAAATTATTAAAACTATTATTATTATATAGATAATAAAAATAATATAAACGTATTTTACATTTAAATTAAAATATAACATTGTGTTTACTATCCAGTACAAACATCAACTAGCAGTAACATAATATCAATGTTATAATAATTTCACATTTAACAATTTAAATGTAATATAACATATATTGTACGTAACAGTTACATTGTTAAATGTGAAATTACAGTATTAATGTTATGTTAGTTAATGTTTACTGAGTAATATACAAGAGATTTTATATTGTGTACGCGTTATAAAAAATATTGCTATATACGTTTAATTTATATTATAAATTCTCCATTCTTTCACAATTTATGTTAGTACATCCAAATATAATCTATTTAGATTGATCTGTAATGGAATTGGATAAATATAAGTTTGATTTTTTTTTAATGTATAAATTATTTTTTTTTACACAATATTTGTTGTGTTGATTAATGCTCGGATTTTGTTAACAGTCATTTATATCTAAAGAATTAATAATGTAGCAGAGCAGTAAAAATCAAGTACAATTAAATAAGTTAAATACTGTATCATTGAAAAACAATATGTCCTGTATTCAGAACGTGCTTATAAAGATGTTCGTGCATTTTTTGCCATTATTTTTAGCGGTCATTAGATGTAAAACAAATCAGGATAAAATGACAAAAAAGCGCGTTCTAAATACGGGGTTTGAAATATTTATAGTCTTTATAATATTTAATGCTCAACTTGACGTTCGTGTTATTTTATGTTATGTTACTTTATATAATAAACTTTTGTTAAAAATTATATTATATTGTTTTACACAATATAAATTTTTAGTAACAATGTAACTTATATTTGATGCTTGTTTGGAAATATATAGAATCCATTTATAAAATATAAAAATGTATAATAAAACATTAATACAAGTTATAGGTCTGCAGATTTCGAAGTTGCTTGTTAAGATACATGCTTGTATTAATACATATTTATTTAGTGTAAATCAAAATGTTTTCTCTTTTCGACATACTATATCGTAATTTATAATTTCATTATAAATGTCAATTATCTCAATGCATCATGTAATCTTTGAGTTAAAATATAAAAAATATATATGTTTATTTAATTTGGCTCTTAAGGAATTTTCACTGCATTTTAAAATAAAGATAAGGTCATAAGTAACGAATTTGATCACTATTCTGCATTTTATGCCTAATATATATCAATATTTGATATAGGAAAATTTAGAACAAAAATATAGTTTAATTTACTCATAATGTCTAAAGTTTGATGTGTATGCATGGGATTTACTCATCTATTTCGGTAAAAAAATGTAATCTTGAGAATGGATTAAATAAAAAAACATTTTAACGTTAAAAATAAATTTATTTATATAATTTTATATCTAAAAAGATAAAATTCTACTTTTTAAAATATTTCCATATAAAACATCTATCGTGCGTCACAAACTTCTATATTCGTAGTTATGTACAGCATAACTTTGAAAGGTTAGTGATCTAAAGCATAAGATATAAAAACTTTTTAAATTTTATTTATTAAATTTTATTTATTAAAACTTAATGAACAGATATTGACATTTTGGCTTTTTAAAAAGTATTATGTTTTTAATTTTTTCAAAAATTAGTGTTTTGAATTGTGTTTTTTTTTTTGGAAAACCAAAATGTTAAAACTACTTTCGAAAAGTCTTAATAGAAACAGATTTAAAAAGCAAAAATATATTTGTTTCAGATCTAGTCTTTGAGAGTTATGTTGCACACAGTTTAAAATACATTCGCGGTAATAAACATTTTATATAAAAGATATAAGAAAATCGAATTTGTGTAAGTACTTATTTTATAGTTTTTCGGATATAAAATTATATAAATATATTTTTGACGGACAAAATGTTATATTTTTTGTTCAATTTATTCTCAAATTACATTTTCTTAAATTTTCTTGAATCAAGACGGATAAATCACTTAAGAGGGTATTATTGTTTATCTAAAAGCTAAAAAAGGTTATTTTCACGAATTTTTTTTACAGAAACTATACGGGTGATTGATTTGAAAAACTTTATACACATAATAATACATATTTTATTAATAATCAGAACTTTTTGCAAATCAAAATAATGAAAATTGTGATAATTATAACATTGTTTGAGCGACGTATCCGAGTGCGCATCATCTCATAGTTGCCACTTAATCATCTGCAATAAACGAATAAGATTTTTAATCTACAAATATTCAGTTATCATCGGTACCAAAATTAAAAAACGAATTTTTTACATAATTATAAGGCATGTAAATTTGTAAAAATCGTCGAAAAATTTGATAGTGTTACATTAAAATAGAAAAATAAAATGAAAAATTAATATAATTTAACCTTGGTGGTACCAACGTTAGAGAGAGATATTTTATAAATATATATCTACAGGGCGAAATTGATTGGATTATTAATTTGTCTAAAATCGTGGCTGTCAGTTTGAAAAACAGTTTCGAGAACATTGTAATTATCATTACAATTTTTATTAGCTTGACTTGCAAAAAATACCTGATTATTAATAAAATATATATTATTATGTGTATCAAGTTTTTCAAATTAATCATCCGTATAGTTTTCGAAAAAAAATTCATAAAAATTGTCTATTCTTTTATCCCGCAAAACGATAATGCCTCCTTAAATATAAAACTGAATTTAAGTTTTACAATTATTCTAATTTATTTAAAAAAGATGGCACATATTATACTGCTTGAAATAAACGCCAATTCTTGAAATATTCTTCTTATAGCATATTTTCTACGAAAATATTTTAGTTATAAGAAAGTATTTCTTCGTTGACGAAATATCCGACAAAAATATTTTCCACAATTTTTACAATATAATTTATGTATCATATTTCGTTATTACAAATTATTATTAGAGTATATATCGACACATGATCTATCAAGGTGGAATATTATACTAATTATATTCTCTATATGCATTTTACTTTTGATATTTTGTTTCCTTGGTTGTAATAAGTAATGAAGGCTGTTAAGTTTTGACTTTTTCGTTTAATTTGAAGAAGATCCGAGATGTACAAATTACACAGTAAAAAATTGTGCGTACTATGGGTCCATATGTTAAAATTTTCTTGTGTTACCACGTTTTGATTACTACTTCAATGTAAAATTAACATACCACTGATATGTTATTATTTTTATAACATTTTCATGTATTACATTTATGTCAACTTTATAAATTGACACTTTGTGTGTGTCTCTTAGAAATGGAATTTTGAGTACTTTTAACACAATTATTTCAAATAATCAACATGTCTCAAAGTTAATTTAACATGATTACGAATAAAAATGTTCTATTAACATTTCTTATGAGTAAAATAAATGTTAAGTATTGTGTCAATTACTTAACATTTTTAATTTGTCAATAAGTAACACGAGATGAATAAGAGTTATTTTAACTTAAAATTTAGAGTGGACTTTCTGGGACATGCAAAAATGTTAAAAATTTTTTACTGTGTATATATATTAAGTTAAAGATACTTAAGCGAGTCGAGTGATATATTGTTTATTTTGGGGAAACATCGGGAGTGTAAGAGAAATCGTGATCAAAGACAATAAATCTAATATTAATATATTTATTGAAAAAAGTTTTGAAGTAAGTTTTGAAAATTAAGCAAAGGCTATATTATTACTTAAACATGAAACTTGATAAGCATATTTGTTATTCAAAACTAACTTTAAAGCATAGATGAAAATCTCAAAATAAATAATGCATTACTCGACACTCTGTTTATAAGTAGCCTTTTAATATTATAATAGGTAATTTCTACATTTTGGATTCCTACACCTTTTATTCATGTTAATCAACAAACAGTCATAACTTAACATTCTCCTTTGCGTCTGTTTTATACACGCGTTTTAAAAACAATAAATTTGCCTTATTCGCATGCATATATACAATTGTATAGATGTAAAATTCTAATAATAATAAATTTTAATGTTGCGAACATATTATGGAATAATCAATTAAATGTTATTTTTATGTTAAGAAAATTTTTTATAACAAAAAATATGCAAATAATGCCACGATTATGTAAATAATAATGATGACGACATGATGATATGCTGCTAAAACAAGTACAATGATGATAACAAATAATACCTAATATAAATAAGTAAAATATAATGTTTCAATAAATAATAAATTAAATTGTTAATAATAAATTTTTACATTAAAACCCATGAAATGGTTGTTTACCGTTTCTTTTACTTTAGACCTTTTAAAATTAATCTTGCTTGACAAATATTATTATAAATATTAATCGAGCTTATTAATAAATATAAATTATTTAATTTTTTTCAATTTTATTTGGGACAAAAATTTTATTCATTTTGTTTCGATTTTATAAAATATATGTTTATATATCAATAAAGGAAACAAAATAGAGCAATTATTTCTTTAGAATTTTAGACTTACAGTCAGTATTTTGAAAAAATTAAAGAAGGAAGAAGTATAAAATCGAAATCGATCACGATTAGGAACACGATCATAGTTTGTAAGTTGACGAATATAGTGTATAATAAATAAGACAGAAAAAGACATATATTCGTAATGAACTTTATATAAATACCCAAAAATGAAATAGGATATACTATTTATATCACTTATTGTTTGAAATTTCTAAAGCTTATCTTAAACAGAATGCTACAGTTAGGATTATAATAACGCTGCCAGAAAAAGCGGTAGGGAAAAACTCTCTTCGATACTCCTTTTATAAATTAAGAAAATTAAAGGTGGCCTTGATATTAATTATTTTATAATCTATCGATATTATATATTGGTATATAAATAAATATCGTTGACAAAAAATTTTATCTGATAAAGTTAGACTTTAGTTTTTGAAAAATTTAGAGATTACAATGCAAACAAACTTTGAGGAATTATAGTGATGATAGACAAAGTTATATTATTTCTCTTTTGCAGAAAAGAAGCAGATTGATTTTAATGTTTGTTGTCATAATGGAATATCATAATTATTGAGTGCAAAATATGCATTTATTACGTAATATAAATAATTTCTTCTTTGCGATGTCTATTTTCTCTTTCTTTCTCCCTCTTTGCCTCTCTCTCTCTCTCTCTCTTTCTCTCTCTTTCTATCTCCTTTTTTTTCTCTCTCTCTCTGTTGAGGGAATACATCCTAGAGTACTTAATAAATAATAATAGCTATTTTTGCTCTTCCTCTCTCGTCCTTTTTTACTCTTATCTTCCCTTCAAAATTTGTTCGCGTTGTAATGTGACAACGTTACTATTGCATTATTATCTTGTTATTTCTTGTCTACACATAAAAAAAGACAAGAAAGACATGTTATTACTATCTATCCTCTTTCTTTATCCTTATCTCGAATTCTGAAGCGTTATAAAGAAAAGAAATAATACGTCTCTATTTATTTTGAAAAACTCGTGCAAAAGACATTTCGTTTTTCGTCTGTTTGGCCTTACACTTATATTAAAATCGAAGAATATTTATATTATTGCAGTGCAATCTATGTTTTATGATATATTGCTGAAACTTTCCGAAAGAGAGCTGCAATATATTTATACCCGTATAAGTATTTTTAATCATAAATTTATATCCTTCTTTTTCAACTCTTTTCTTATTTTACTTTTCATTTAAGCAACAATTTTGCAAAATATCTGCAAAATAACTTTTGTTAGCTCGAGATGGCCTTTATTCCTTTTTCCTTAACTATTAAATGCATCTCGTTCATTATTATAGTATTTCCTCGTCTAAAATGGATAGATAATGATAATTTTAAAATAATTGTAATAGAATACAAGATTTTTCTTTAAGTCTAAAATAAAATCGTAATTCGTAAAAGTTTAATTATTAAAGTGCAATATCATTAACTTTAGTTACGATGGGAATAAACGTGCATTACTATTTAAATTATATATCATGGGATTAGAATGCTACTTAAATAATGATATTATCTGTTTGTTCTACTTTTTTCTTTCTTTTTCGCGAATTGCTAAAACGACAAATATTTATTGATAAGCGAATGCATTTAAGAGTTAAGTAGTACTTTGGACGAAACTATTTTGTTTAGTAGTCCCACCAAAATAGTTTAGTACAAATAATATCTATGTTTTTTCGTATAATCTTTCATGAACCTGCTTTACTAATTTACAACATTGAAGAATTCCAAATTAGAGATACATATTTATATGCCAGTGAGAGTTAAAATTTTTTTGGCAGTTAGTTATCAAACGAGATCTGTGTTATTGAGTATTTACCGCTCAGGCTCAATTCTTTGGACGTCGGTTAGCGATGTCTGCGCAATTATCTAAACGCTCCTCTCTCCTTTTACATTATCACATATGAATACTAAAAGGAGATACAGCTTTTTTATTGTAAATATTTTATTGTATGTAATATAAACAAGACCTTGAGTTATTTTAATTTCACATATAAATCGAATGATCCCAGCTAACGCTAAATATTCCTGAAATATTCAGAAAATGTTCATAATGTCCCGAAGTAACATTTCAAGAATATTTACAGAATGTAAAATTAATGTACAAATGTTCGTGAAAATATTCCATTCTTATTCGTATATTCAATGGAAATGCATATAGAATAATCATTACATATTCGCAGAAATCGTTACATGTAAGAAGTGTTTATACAATATTCTGAACATTTCACTAATATTCGAACATTCTGTAAACTTTTTTCTATTTTAATATCTATATATATATATATATATATGTATATGTATATACGGAATATTTAAAATACAAATCAAACATTTTATATGAATATATAATGCTATCTGGGATATACATCTTGAATTTTTAATACATTGTATATTGAGAATTAAAGTGCTAACCGTCGTCAGAGATATCGATCCTCGTATATACAAATATGTCTTTTGAATTTGAATGCGCGTTCACCGACGCAAGCGCGCTCGTGCGGGTGCGCGCGTATCACGTGCGTGCGCGGGCGTGTTATTCTTGTACTCTGTGTTGGCATGTTCTGAAATTATCATTTACACACACCCAACAACACAATAACAGTAGCGAGATCATATAATCTTATAATATTATAAGCAATGTCTATACTGGACCTCGAGTAATCGTCGTGATTATTGAAATATGTTACTTTGTATATAATATACATTCGGCTCACATTTTTCTTGGTCTGCTGTTTTTATAATATTGCTGGACAATAAGTGTGATTCGATCAGTATAAATGGTATTACATGCTTAAAAGCGCTCCCGATTCAGCGTCTCGCTTAAGATTTGCAATATTACAATAGTAATCTGTAATAATAAAGGAGAAGATGGTATTACGGCCTTCCCTCCTATATACATTTTATACAACTTCAATTTTATTAATCAATATTTTTAATTAAAAACGAGATTACATTGGTCATTCAATCGATTCTAGATTCAGTGTTATGAAATATTAATTATAATTTAAAATGTAATGACATTACATAATGGCTTGAAAAGAAACGGGGATAATAATGCGGTCCCGCCACAGAAATAGATTTAAAAAAAGTAGTATTGTTTAAAAAAATATAGCGTTTTATTATAAAATTATATATTTATTCAAAATAAAGAAAAAAACTATTACAGACAGAATATGCAAATGTATGTACGTAAACATAACTCTTCCGCATATAGATTGCAGTATTGAAAATTTATAATACATGAAATATAAAGTATAGATTAGCGAAAATCTCGACTTTTTTCAGAATACTGACAAGGAAAGACCAATTTGGAAATTCAAAAAATTATGAAACTTTGGCAGTACGTAGAGTATTAGGTTGGTGCAAATGAAACGTTTTTCGTATTTTAAACTTTCTGTCTTTGTAGTTCATCTTTCTTTTTAGCACTGATTGTATATCATGTGAAAATTACATGTCCCGCATGTGAATTTGTATCTATATGTAACTTTACTTATTTACTACGGTATTAATTATTGAAATTCACGTTTAAATCAATATGGAATATAAAGAAATTCGTTTAATTTACTTGTATGAGTTCAATTGAAGATTATCCTATATTTCTTGTTTTTATCATTCAACAAAGGAGATAGAGTAACATTTTAGAAAGAAAATTTATTTCTTTTCATAAGATTTATTGATCGAAATTTATCAATTGTTTAAAAAATTATATAAAATATATAAATAAAAATATCAATTGCTTAAAATAATTTTTTAAACAATTGATAAGTTTCCTAATTGATAAATCTTATTAAAAGACAAAAATTTGTACTGTAAAATTTTGATCTATCTTCTTTTGATAAATAATAATAAAAATGAAAATAATAATAAAAAATGGATTAATCTTTAGATTGATTTTATTTTTTCAGGGTGAATTCGAGAAGCAAAAAAAAAATTTTTACTATATGCCAGAATATACTTTATGCCAAAGTTTTATAATTTTTCGAATTTCCGAGTTGGAGATTTTTTTTGTGAGTTATAAAACTGCTATCAACTTATCGAATAATTGTTTTGATATAAAAACTTCGAAAAAGAGGCCGAAATTAGGCCTATTAATACGTCAGCACTTACGGATTACATTAGCAAAGTCCCATGCTATTATTTAACTTTGTATCGAAATGTGTACAGTTCGATATTAAATAACACTTAAGTGTAAATATATTTGTATGACAGTATGTTTACGTTTGAAAACAATAAGAAAATTGTGTAATTAAATGCTAAAATATTCCTTGAGAAAGTTGCGAAATACTCAAAAGTAAAAATACTTTATAACGAATGTCGCCTATTGTGTATTGGCATATTAGCGCCATCGCATAACGGTGGGCTCTATTAAAGAAATGATTCCAGAAATAATTATTAGAATTTGTTATTTAACAATGGAGATATTACAAGCCATAATACCTAATAGCCATAGTACCACTTTCTCCTCTAGTAATAGTAGTATCAATACTACTAAAATAGCAACTATAACAGTATAATAATATTAGTTGCAATAATAATAAAAGTAGTAATAGTAAGTGTAGCATAGCGATTTTGTATCTAAAATAATACGCAAGCTACACCATAAATTCCGGACTAGTCGATGACACTTGACGTATATCGCAGAGAATAATTATTCGGTTAAAGAGAAAGTGCGATGTATGACATATTCCTATGCGGCACAAAATACAATATAACATTTCACAATATTGCAGCAACATTGCAATAATTAGTAATAATTTGTAATATTAGAGCAAGGTTGTAAAGTTGCTGCAACATTGCTAAAATGTTTTGTGCTGTATGGGATTATTACTTTCAGTAATGTAAAGATAGTTTTTTTCATGAAACGCACGTTGCGTATAAACTGACCATTTTCCTTCTTTCACCTATCGTTCGCCATAGTGACATATTTTTTTTTATTTATAAAGTAAATAAAGAGTTGTTTAGCACATTACGTTTTCCAACTGTTATCGTGCTAATGGCTGCAATTTTGCTTCGATGTGTATACACACACACACACACACA
>QKQZ01030851.1:0-48611 GCA_003595255.1 Solenopsis fugax | reverse complement strand
TGGTAATGTAAGAGAGACGCCAAGATCCGAACACTCAAGTAATTACATGATGAACACAACACTTAACGTGGATTTATATGTAACACTCGATGAAGGTAATTATAGTCAACGAAGTNAAGAGAGACGCCAAGATCCGAACACTCAAGTAATTACATGATGAACACAACACTTAACGTGGATTTATATGTAACACTCGATGAAGGTAATTATAGTCAACGAAGTAACAAAAAACTCTATATAACTGCGTATCGAACGGCTGTAGTTTTGTATTTCTTTCGTTTTTTCGCTCGTTTCAATTTTTAACATGTTTATCTTATAAGTAATTTATATCGGCGGAGGGAGGCTAAGTATAGCCGAAACGTACCGAATTGTTTGTGTTTTTTTGCGTTTATGATTGTGATCGAAATAAAAGTCTAATTCAACATCCAAAATTGTTTGGCTCGTAATCTCGACCAGTTTTTTAAATCTATGTTTCTAAAAAAAAGAATACTAAAAAAGAATACTAAATTAACAATCGCTTTTTTTAGTACGAAAATGATATTTTTCTGTGTGTAGATTTTAAATCAGTAAAAATTCTTTTACTGATTTACTTTCGACGTTGGAGTGTAAAAAAACATTCCAGGTGAGACTATTTTATTAATTTATATGAATAATTATACTTATTCGTTGTATTGCGTTACTATCGAAATACAGTTCGTCCAATAACTCGGTAATCTTAGAGTTCGCACGGCCGCGACTTCGCGGTACCCTCTATCCGTGCTATTAATCAGGCGGCAAGAAAGCGAACGAAAAAGCAAGACGGCTATGATTTATAACCAGATGCGCAGAGACGGACGCTCGAGTTTAGATCGCGCAGCGATGCATGCTTGGTTGCGCGATAAATAAAGTCAAGCGGCATTATTCCGCGCCCGAAGCGCGTGAAAAATGATTTTCGTCGGGCTCAACTGAAATATTAAATTGTAGACCGAATTAATTACGCCCTTTATCGCGCCCCATCGTCGCATGCATTCAACTTCATTGAGCGCGAGAGATTTAATTACGTATTCACTGCTCACAGATAGATAGATAGATAGATTTTTACATCATAGGACAAACTTAAATAACTATGGATTGAAGAATAAAAATACCTGAAGAACTCATGCTAATTAAAATTATCTATTAATCTTTTCATGATGTTATTGAAAGTTTAATTCGTAAATTCGAAAAATAGGCATAATTCTTTAGAAAATAAATTGAAAGGAATTAGGCTCGGGAGATTTAAATCAGAAATATAATAATGCCAATACGAACTGATACTAGATGTCCGTGTAATAATAATTTTATTATTACAATCTCAAATTCATGCGAACTGCGAGCCAAATATTTTGTCGGTCATTAAACACAATTCGTTAAATAAAGCCGAAATCTGCGATGTAACGCAGAGCAATTTAATAAGATTCCTCCACCCTTTTCCTAATCCTAGAAAAAATAAAGAATTTATTATGAAAAATAATAACTTAGCCAGTGATTGAACCTGAGAGACCTCTCAACTTTCCTTTCTTTAGAAAATATTTGAATAAAAAGGATTATTCTTTCTCAAAAGTCACTGCTATCCATTCTTTTGTCGGAGATTTATGGCACATTAAAGAATGTCAAGTTTGTTTGCGACAGATCGTTATTCGTGTGTTAGAACCATCAAGAAAGCCGAATGCATTTGGAAGGCGTATTTGGAACCAGCGGTGAAAGAGGAGACTATGATGGAAGAAAAATGTAGTCATATGAAGAATGTGTTTTAGTATTGTTCTGCTCATTGTCGCTTTAATGTTTAAGTTCCAAATCTTTAAATCAAAGACTTTTCTAAAATCTCACTGTTTATCATTATTTATCATTACTATTTAAAAAATCATTTCGATGGAATGTAATATCGCCGGAATATAATAAACTACAAATCATTTGCTGTAGTCTGGTAAAGCTCAGATTTAAAAAAAGGTTTTTGACCTAAAGATGCTGAAGATTTCTGTCATAGTGTGTTTCTCCGGTTTTGAAAAAACTCATAGGAGAAACTAAGACCGATCATATGAGATTCACTGTCAAAAAGCTTATAATTAAATTAGTATTTAATAGGGCATTATCTTCTTTAGATTAATCCGTGTAGATTATTTATATAATATTAATTCATTATGTAAAAATAAATTGCGCTAAAGCATCGTGTATATTATTTATGATGACTTTTAAGAAAATAAAGTTGATAATTAAATTTTTTATCTCCTTTTTGTTTTCTTATCAATTTCAGGCATTACCAATCGCAATTTTCTTGTAATCATAAAAAACGGTATGTCTTAGATAATTTTTGCTGTAATTTAATTATTATGTTATATTTTAACACAGAGTAATGTTGTTTTAATATCTAAGAGATATGGGTATTTATTATAAAGCATAGTTTAAAGTTCTTTCTCTCTTATCTATTTTATTAAAAATTTACTAATTAAATACTGTGAAAACCAATTTGGTTTCCCCTATTTAAGTTATTTACTTATTAAAAATTTCAAATGAAAAATAATTTTTAATTTCGGTTTAAAAAGTGGTGATTATGAAAGTAATTTTTGGCTATCAAATTATAAAGCGTAATAATCAATTAAATATATTCAAGAAGATACTTAAAACGTAAATATCTATTGCTTTGATTTAATATAAAGCTTCCCCCGTTAGATTTTACAGATCGTAAGGCGATATTATATTTATATTTGCATAATGCGCGATATTTGCTGTGAGTACGATTGGTCGGAAAACTGTATTCATATCCAAGTAAGTATGTATTTATGTATGAACGATATGCTAAGTGCAAGAGAAACCCCTCGGGAATATCTATTATTTATCGTAGACAGTTTCAAATGGAGTCTTTTGGATCTGTTTTACGAATTCAAATCGTGCACACTTAGGGCGAATTTTTTATAACAGTTGTAAAATGCCCGATACAATTTTATAACAATTGTTCGAAATGAGAAGCTTCAGTAGTTCATAACGGTTGCAAAATTATTGAGATATTAACGAAAGAGATACAATTAATTTAATCATTAAATTCATGCGCGGAATTTGAGAGGCTTCATGAACTTGACGAGAATACGATTTGGAGCCGATAAAACGTGGCCGTGCTTATTGAAAGATCACTGTAAATGTGTCGCGCGAAACAGTTTATAGCGCGTATACGCGCCGGCAAATTGCACGGGGGATTTACATAAAAATTGCGCACACCGTAAACGTCGACTCTTCATGACATTGCGAGCTTTATTGCGGAGCCCGTCCGCTTTTCGCGTGTCCGCCTCGTCGTTGCACGCGTCGTTAATTAAATTCTCATTACTACCTCTGCCCCTCTTTGCTCTCACCCTTCTGTTACCTTCCACGATGTAAAGTTACATACATATTCGTACGCGCCGTGACGTACGAGTCATTAAAATGGACTTCGCATCAGTTAATGACCTTCGCTTTCTGTACATCATTATACTTAATGAGTTGTGTAAGTTGCAAATGGTGACTATACCGCAATCCAGACTGTACTAAGGCCTAAATTATTTCTCGATGATCCTGGATACCTGCCGAGCGATTAAATATAAGTTGGAATATAATTAATTTTTACTCGAAGCGAGCTGAAAAAGTCTGTCTATTTCTAAAATATAAAGTAGATTTATATCCAAAATAATATTGGAAGTTAACGAAGAGTAATCTTTCAGAGAAAAGGAGGTGGAAAAACAATAACACATATCCGATCTGTTACTTGAGCATCGTCCATTAAAAGTCATCGAACGGTCAGTCAATTAACTAAATCGTTCAAACGTGTAACGCACCGGTGAATCGTTTGAAATCGCCTCCTTTCTCCTCTTGTCGATCACGTATTATTTCATTATTGCCGTTGAATGGTGCTTGATTGACCATGGCATGTTTGCCAAATTCCTTTTGAATTTTGTAACTTGCCAGTGCAGGAGACCGATTTTCCATCACTCTAGGCAAGTATCGATGGGTAAACTATCGATTTTGTTTCACCATTGTTTCTATAGACATTCGATATTTTAATCCTAGCCTACTCGGATTATCGAAAAATTTTTTGATTCATTTGAGACAATGACTAGTCAAACAATGACCATTTACAATAGCACTGCCCTGTCTATAGAAACAATGCTGAAACAGAATAATTTAACCCTAGATACTTGCCTAGAGTAATGAAGAATCGGTCTCTATTAAATGTCCTTGATGCTGAACCGAGAACAATGTTTCTTTTGAATTGACGATTACATCTTTTATATTTCGTTCTATAGAAATTTTTCTTAGAGAATACATTTATTATACTAAGGTTGTGTTTTACTGCGTTTCACTTGACGCTCGTAATGCTTTTAGAATCATTTCTTGGAATCTTTGTCGCTCGAAAAATAAAACTTAATAGAACGAGCTAATGAGAGTTTATACGCGGTAATTGATTTTTAATGTTGATGATGGTTTGAATAAATCTTACATTTTACTCTGCGTTATTAATTTTGTATCATGACAGTGATAACAAGATTTTTTATCCAGAGAAAGAGAGAAAGAGAAAATAATAATATTTAAATGATTTTTTGTTACGTTATTATTATATGAAATCGTGAAATCTTAATTACAATATGCTACAAACTATAAATACACACTATACAAATTATTATTGAGTCATTCTGCAGCTAGAAATAAAACTTCATTAAGTTAAACCGTTCGATCTTAACTTAATTCTATCCAGGACTTCTTACAAGATATTCGTGAATGTCTCTGTTTCTCGTGGGATCAGTTGGCGTGGGATCAATTCCCGGGTAATATCGGTTTCAACTATTCCCATGTCGCTTTCGTTATCCGAGAAAATCTGTTTGCGCTCACGGCATCGTCTATTTCGTTGTACAAACGTCACGAGAGCGTCGCGGAAGCGAGTAAACGTACAACGTGACCGGGGGGTGGATGGATAACTCTTCGTGGTTGAAAGCCAGCAATTTTTGGAGATCGAGGCAAAACAGAGCGTAAAAAAATATTAAAAAAAAATTTTTTTCCTTTTTTCACTACATGTAACATTCTACTGTTCTTAATATTTATAGTAATATCAGATAACTTGTGAATAATATTTTAACTTAATATAATTTTATAAATAGAATATAATTTTACAGACGTGTGTTATATTGTTTTATTTCTAAGTTTAACCTTTTTCCGTCTATAAGTACGATTCGCACAGTAATGTAGATAAAACTGCGTCACGTTACGGAGAGTCTTTTTATTTACTTTGGCAAGAAGAGGAGAGGAACTTCTCCTCTATAATCGCAAATTACTTTGACCGCCTAACGTTGCACAGATGACAGATCAAGGATCGCACATCTTTATCTTACAAAACATTTCTCGAATACTCATCACGACTTGCTATGAATTCTAAATAAAAAAGGAAGAAATAAAAAAGACGAGATGAGAAAAACGGAAGAAGACTAGAGAGAAAGCGCATACTGCAGCAAACCGCACAGAGCTTTCTCGGCGATACTCTTTTTGTACGACTTTCGTCAAAAATTATTCTTGACATTTGACGTGGCATTAATTAACAGAATTGTTCTAAATGTGTGAAAAATGATTAGTCAAGCTACATCCCTGGGTCAAAAGTAAAAATGCAAAATTACTAAAAGTAGTTTCGATGAAGGCAAAGAAAAGGAAAACTTCGCTTGTAAAAAATCGAGTCATGAATACACGAAAACAATAATTTTACTGCAGCATCTAAAACTTTTTAGCTACATACAGATCACACTGAAAAAATTATTTTTTTGATTGCAACTAAACATTTGGTACACACATTATGATTGGCAATACAAAATATTTTACTTCCGCCAACTAAATTTATTATAGACAAATTTTTAAATGGTTCAACATAATTATTTTCAGATCTGTATTTCAACAAAATTTTTCTTTCCGTGTATATATCTCAGTAATACGAGATAACACAAAAGAGAATTTGCCTGTTTTATCTTGCATCCCTTCGCTTGTGAAAGTCGTGAGATATCCTTGCTGGTGCGGGAAGAGATGGGCCCGCCGACATCGTCCCTCCCCCGCCGAATAAATCTACGAGGCGAGAGATTTAGTAACACTTAAGGCGCGTGTACTCGTTCGCCAATTTGTCTTAGGACGGAAAGGTACGAGCCGGCGTGTATACCGGGGCACGATAAGGCGCCCCGAAATGCCTCCCGCTATATTATCGCTATCGGTCAGCTTTATTTATTGCGCCGCGGGGGAACGGACGGCAAACGTGCCGCCGAGAAGGCCCGCATGCACCGTACGGCCGCTTTTCTCAGCGGGTAAAGAACGAATGGGGCTGCGTCGCGCTTCTTGGCTTGTATCGAGGCATCGTTGCTGCGAACCGACGAAGGGGGGTGATTTTGCTCTAAGGCGCTTTACATCCCTAAATTCATCTTTATCTCGACCGCGATGGGTTAAAGAGAAACAAAAATGAAAAAATTTCAATTATTTTTCCAATCAGCAATTAGAATTGAAAAATTTTTTGATTGAATAATCAGTAATCGGAATGTAATTATTTTAATTACTTGATCACTCAGTAATCAGAACTAAACATTTTTCAATTATTTCATTACTCACTCAGTAACTAGGTTTCGGCTCGAATTTTATGAGTTGCGTCATTGGTGCGCTCGCTCGAGCGATGACTGGATCAGCCTTATCGGAAGGCTCACAGCGCGAAGAAAGCACTCGTTTCGATAATGTTAAACGTACCACTTTATTAATAATTAATACGTTGGAAATTATTGCCGAGGCGAGCGGTACGTGTGGTTTAGGCACGGAGACAATCACGGCGATTTTTCTTCAATCGTCGCGGATCGGAGCTCGAAAGGTTCTGACTCTGAATCCGTCTTGGAAGCGCTACGCGAATTCAGAAAGAGGAGACGGATTCAGTGACGAACTCGTGGATTTCCCGTGTTCGCGAAATGAGCCTGGGCTGGCCCGTATTCTAATTTTACAGCGAGTAAACACTTGCCGTGCTCAATGGTAACGATGAAATATTTGAATCGGAGACACTTCGTTATTTTGATAATATTATAATCGTTAAAGCCCAAACACAGTTTTAGATGTTTCTTGATTATTTAGTTTATTTTCAATTATTTAATTACAAAGATTTAATATTTATATTATTTAATAAATTTTTTATTATTTACGTTCTGCAATAATGTAATAGTAAAATACGATAATAAGAATTTAGAGACCATAGATTTCCACCTTTGAGGTACTGTAAATAATTAACTAAATTTTGTCTAATTTCTAGTAACTAAAATTGTATTAATTTTAATTATCGTACATCATTGTTTCAATATTATTACAGAACATAAATAATAGAAAATTTAGTTTAATTATTCTCTAAATTTCTTAGAATGAAAAATCATTCGCAAAATTGCGCAGCTCCAATTTTCATTCTTTTAGAGTAAACGTTTCTCTAGAGAGACTTAGAAAGTATTTATAAAAATTACAGGTAAGAAAAATTGTTTTATGACAAATTTGCCGAAAGACACGAGTCTAGCACATCTGGATGCTTTTAAGGCATAGCGTGAGATCACAGCGTGATTGATGGCTAGTGTTGAACCCGATAATAGGCGTCGCCTCAGAAACAGGGCCCGAAATGTATAGTAGCATTATTGTTTCCCTATTTTTTGAAAATATATTCTAAAACATCTTTTGAAAGCGAGAAAATAAACCGTTCTAATAGGCCATTCGGAACCGACTGTAAATTGTAGGACCCATATATTTACGGATACATTCAGAAGAAATCGCGCTGACAAGCGTATGAGCCTAAGCAGAAAGATGATCATAATAAAGCCGTAGTCGTAGTTGTAAGTCTAACGCACAATCAGTTAACGATTAACGTCAATTTTGTGCGTTGAATTTATGACTACGACTACGACTCTGTCTTTCTGCTTAGACAGTATGGTACACAAAGAAGAAGAAGAAAGCGAGAAAAGGAGATGTCGACCCTTGTCTTGAAAGATCAATTGTACAATACTTCTGTATGGAGAGAAAGCATAAAATGTGATGTTCAACGACAATCCAAGCAGAAATTACGTTTGAGTATAAAGTGCATGTCTGATTAACAAATTTAAGCCACATAAACTACGTTTCTTATTAAATTGTGTAAAAAGTCTAATTTTCAGAATTTGGATTAACGGAATTAATTTAAATATAGAGAAGAAGGGGATATTATGTCTACTATTTTACGACTATCCCTATTATCCATTATTAGGTGACAAATTCTAACGGTTGCTTATAATGGAATCATTTATTTAGTAGATTGTCATTATGTAGTGTCACTACTATGCCTGAATTCAAAGCTCGATGAATAGAAACTGGAAAAAAGTGTTTTTTCGGTAATCTTTATTTTTTCTATTTAACTAATTCGTTCCAAACTTTAGTATGTATGTATGTATGTATGTATAGTCACTGCACCAGTCAATGAACAAATAAAAAATTGAACTAGTCAATAAACATATAAATAAAATTTTAATATAATTACATTTTTAAATAAAAAATGATATTTTAATAAAATCTTTATAAAAATTAGATCATAAAAAATACAATTAATTTGCAACTTATTATTTTAAAGTCTTATTATTTTAATACTTTTCTGAAATAGTCATTTACTGGCGATTGTTCAGCGAGTACAGAGACCCTATTTTCTATAGCAATAGAAAGAAAGCTAACTCAGCATGATGTCTTTCAGATTTTCACAAAGAAAGAAAGACAATATTTTTAGTTGATCTTTTGCGGCAGAATGTAGTACACTGCAGGGAATACATGTACATTCTGTGTAGGGTGCATAGTCGGAATTGGACGAATAAGATAATACGTGCACTTTGGAGAGAGTGGGGAAATAAGGTGTATACCAATTTGATTGGTGAACTCTGTGGGCGTGACACACAGAGTCAATGTAATGTTAGAAGTAGTCGAGTTGTATGAAAATAGAAAGAACTGTAGAACAAATTATAGACAGTCGAAATTGTTAGACGATAGAGATCAGTAGTGCAGTATATGTCGTGCTACAGTGTACTAAGTGGAGTGAAAATCAGGGAGCGAGAACCATCTCAAATTCAAATCACAATCAACTCCGCCGAGAGGAAGAGCTTAATTCTTTCTAATTTTTACTTACATATACAATTGGGTAAGTTAATATTTTTTAAACTAAATTAAGTTAAAGTTAATGTGAATTATAAAAGTAATTTAGTTACGTTAAAAGTTACATGAACAAAAAACTAAGTAATTAAAAGTTACATTGAGATTAACTTAAGTTAAATTAAAAATTAATTTTGAAAAACATTATTATATTAAATTAAAAATTTGTAAGTTTTTAAAGTTAGATTACTTAAAACAGTTATAATATAAATGACCAAACAAACTTAATATTTATATTTAACTAGACACAGGTCTGAAAATAATTTTATTGATATATCAAAATAATTTTGTAAGACACTCAACAAGATATACAGCAATGCTGCAAAATATTTTGACATTTTAGCTATCGGCTCAAATATCCTACATAATTATTTTAATGGTCTAAAACAAAGTTATTTTCAGATCTGTATCTAGTTAAATTTTTAGATACTTTAGCAAAACCGTTCCCTCCATGTATTCGTATATTTGCAGATCAAGAGACATAATAGCGTTTCATGACAAGTATACGTGCAGCGTGAGACCGTCTCAAATACCTCAAGTAATCAAGATAATTGCAAATCTTCATAAAACAGAAATTAGTTATTTTATAAATAAACATATAAATAAATTTTGTTAATTTACGGAGCAACTAATCCCTGCATCGTAATGAAATTTTGCATAAATTATCTTGAATACTTAAGATATACAAAAAATTGACATATTTATTATTATTTCTTAAGTTAAAACTTTAATAATACGGATACGTTTGTCGCGGTTTCCATCATTAGATATAAAAAAACGTAAGAAATAATTTTGTCAGAAAGATATAAAATTTAAATTTAGAAGTAAAACTTCAAAAATTTCCAGAACTAGCAATAAAATTTCCAGGAAAATCTCTGATTCCAGAGGGCACAGTCTCAAATCCCTGACTTTCCAGGTTTTCCCAGGTTTTTCCTGGTTTTTTTTGTTTTTCCTGGTTTTTCCAGATAGTGGACATCCTGTTAAACTTCTCTCTTCGTCCTTCTCAATATTTCATTGTTTTTTTTTATCCGGTGCTGCTTCTCTTCATCTATCTTTCCATATTTTAAACTCTTTTTTTTTTTTCTTCTATTTCGTCTTTTGTTATTTCATTCCTTTTCTTTTTTTCAATTTATTAGCTTTTATCGCTAATATATTACACATGATTTTTTATAAAAAAAAGAGAAAATATATCTTAATATTAGCTAATTTTCATTTTTATATAAAAATTTCAAAATGTCAAATACCTATTTCTAGTTATTAAAAAGTTGTATCATCCTTTTGCACATATTTATTCGCTCTTTTAATTTTTTCTCCTTCATCCTTTATTTTAAATTTCTTCATTTTTTTTTCTTTTTTCCTTTTTTATTTTTCTTAGTCTTTTATTTTTTACATTAAATCCCATGTCTTTCTTTCTCCTACTTTTCTTCGTTTATCATTATTTTATTTATTTCTTTTCCTTATATAATATTGCATAATATGTATCGCATATTATGTATGATCTTTAATGAAACAGAAAACTAAAAAAATTATATAATTTATACTGGCTTGTAAATTATAAATTAATAACAAATAAAATAGGCAAAGAGCCAAGCTGGATATAAATATTTAACAATATTTTTTTTAATGAATCACACAAAGTACTTACAATGTTAAAATTCTCGTGTACATAATAATCTTGATGTCAAGCCGAAACGATCATTTGATTAATTATTGGTAATGTTGTCTACTACATTGAAGATTATTATGTACACAAGAATGTTAGCATTGCTATTTGTTTAAAATAAATATTGTTAAACATTTACATCCAGCTTGGCTCTTTGCCCATTTTATTTGTTATTAATTAAAAAAAATTATTTTTTTTTGTCTGTATACATTCTCTCTCATATTCTTTTTTATTTAATAATTTGAGCTTTTTTCTTCCTTCTTTCCTTCATTCCTTCTTTCATTATTTCATTCCTTTATTTTTTTACCCAAATGTTATATACGCCAATTGCGTATTACTTATGACCTTATCTAAAAGAAAAGAGAAGAAATAATGTATTAAGGGGTTTTCTGCTCTTGAGGCTTCAAAAAATCTATTTTTTTTTGTATTTTTCTTGTATTTTTGTATTTTTTTGTATTAATAGTATATGTAACGTCAATTATAGATTTTTAGTAAAGATGACTAGGCAATAAGCGCTGCCGCCCTAATATGTAGTGATGCATTAAAGTTTCGTAAATCGTATGCATGTATTGTAAATATGTGTGTAAGTTGCGGTTCAATCAATAAAACTGACGATTTTAGCTTTTTCTGAAGAATTTTACATTTTTAATACTTTTCTCCGTAAATTGTAAAGTAATCACAATTACTTATAATTAAAATGTAATTATGATTAAAAATAATTGCAATTACGTAATTTATAATTATAATAGAATCACAATGTAATTATGATTAGAAGTAATTGTAATTACATTAAATCACAATGACATTGTAATTGAATTATTTTAATTAATTTACTTAATCAAATATATTTTAATTGATTAATGCTCAACTCTGTATTATACGCACCATAGCTATTGTACGTAGCAATTATGGCGCAGAGTCGTGTGTCTGCTCTCTGTGCCGAATTCGGGTTCAAATCTTACTGATCAGAAATATTTTATTCGATCGCTGCCTCTCGGAAGGCAATCGAACGGAATCGGCGTAAATTTTTATTGCATATCAAAATATTTAAAAATCTCTGATCGTTCATTATGTATAATTTTTACTGAAAGCGAAAAAAAAGTTTAATTAAATAAATCTTTACTTTGATATCAAAATATCAAGATATCACACATAATCCAATGATTATTAAAAAATTCTTTTATTTTATTTTTTTTAGTTATATTCGAATTCCTATTCTCTTTCTGTTCCATCTTTTATTTTGAACTTCTTCTTTCCTCTTCTTTCTTTCTTTTCTTTCTTCTCTTTATTCTTTTTTTCCGTATTTTAGAACTGTTCTTTTTCTTCCTTCTTCCTTTCTTACAACTATTTATTAACTTTATACTTATAAACTAGATTTAAACAAATATTTACTAAAGTGTTCATTTTAAAATTAAAATATTTAGATTTAAAAATTAAAAAAATCATTTACCAGATTTCAACAAATACTTTACTGTAGTTTAGTAAGTTTGATCTAAATTTTAATATATTTTTCAACAATAATTTTAATGAAACGGTTTACTATAATTAAGTAAAAAATTCTATAATTTAAAAAATATTTATTTAAGTGAAAAAAAGTAAATATTAATTTTAGTAAATATATTTAGTAAATATATTTAGTAAATATATTTACTAAAATTAAGTATATTTTTTCTCTCCATGTAATTCGGTGCATCAGTCTTCGCAACGACGCTCTTTTTTCTTCGATTTGATCGTGTTCATGCGTCCTCATTCGTCATTGAAACTCGTAAAATGACGAGTAAACCAAACAATAAAACGTCACTTCAATTAGCAAGCCAAAACTTATTAATCTTGATATCCTGAATTTTTGATATAATTAAGATTTTATCAAACATTTTATCTTTTTATCGAATTGTGGAGCCAGAAGAGTTTTGTCATCTTGTTTTTATTAGGCGCTTTTTATAAGAATCTTTTTTTATTTTCTGACGTTCCCATAATTGCGTATTCGTTGCCAAGTTCATCACCATTAACAATTCTCATCGCACTCCAACTCCGTTGATTCGGAGTCAACTGAATGTCACGGTATCCATTGCGCAGTCATCGGCACCGCGGTCGGAAGCAATTGTCACGAAAACGGGTCGTGATCTTCCGATTGAAATCGCGGACGGCCGTAGACGACGGAAAGAAGAATCGTGCCAATTTAGAAGGTGGACCACGGGCTTTCTTTCTACGGAATACTCGGCCACTTTTGTCGCGCGGCGAATCGAGACATTCGTCTTTTGCCCTCTAACTGTTCTCTTTTCACAGAAAATTTGGAATCCCGACACACATATATGCATACAATGCATTTATATTTGTCTTATAATTCGCATATAATTGCGTAAAAATCGCTGTTCATTAACAGTAAAAAGAAGTCACAGCGACTAATACGAATCCGATAATATTTCATGGATATTTCCGTTTCAAGTTTAACGAGTTTATCGTGCTGCAAAAATAGAATTTAGAAAAATGTTTTGAATAAATTGAAAAAAATTAGGCTCGGAAGACTTAAATCAGAACTATAACGAAATAATGCCAATACGAGCTGGCACTGGATGTTCGTGTGTGTTTAATAATTTTATTATTACAATCTCCAACTTATGCGAACTACCGAATATTTTGTTGGTTTTTAAAGCACAATCCATTACATGAAACCGGAACTTATGATGTAACACATTAAATTGACGAGCAATTTAATAATTTATGCTAACAAGCATCTATAAAATCTCCCACTCTTTTCCCAATCCCAGAAAAAATATTTTGTTTTGTTCCAATTGTAATTAAAATGTGCACTTGTGTGTGTGTGTGTGTGTGTGTGTGTGTGTGTGTGTCGCGTATATTCGCACTTATTTTTCAAATGTTTTCACAAATATTACGATCCTTGCACGCGCTTGAATGCAAAAAGTTCGTTCTTACATCAAGATTGTTTTATTAAATTAGTCGAAAATTTATGTTCTCTTAAGTGTCGCACCCTACTCGTTACCCTTTCCCGAAGCGGAATCTTTCCGCCGTGAAATGTTCGAGTGAAGAATGTTCTCTTATTTACTGTTGAAATTCACAATAGTCTTACCTCGGCTCTCGTAGTGCCTGAGAACGCGGATGCACGTGAACACCTTAAGGGCCGAACGATGTGCTAAATAACGCAAACGTGGCGAATCTTTCAAGACAGGAGATTTAATGCCGTATGTTTGCGAAAATGTGTGCTATTGTATTTTGCTCAAATTTCTCATGGCTAGAAATTTTACACGAACTATAAAAGTTATTTAATAACAAATAAACTTTCATACCTTGTCTGAATAATATTAACTATTTAAAAGTAATTAAAAACTTAATAAATTAAAAACAGATTTAATTTTAACTTATAAATTATAAGATAAAGAATAATCTTTGTAAATTTGAGAAAGAAACTTAATAATTCTTGAATCGTTGTACATACTATTTCATGAAATTATCTACGCTCAGTCATCAATAAAATTTTAATTCGTTAAATACATTTTTAACTCTGCCGTGTCTACGAAGATTACAGAACATTCCGTAAACATTTTATCATTCTTCATCATGCGGTCCGTTTCTTCATGTTAGAATTTCCAGTGCACCGCATATCTCACCGCGGTTTCATCTTTTTGGAGGATGCGCTGACCGCCGTGGGACACCGAGTATATTTTCGTTTATTGTAAAGCACACAGAGACACGCAATCCGGACTTCTCTTTTGCTCTTTTTCCCTCGTCGGCGGTCAAGTGTTGAACCTTCGCGCCTATCCGCATGAATATTTCACCGGGAATGCGCGTTGCCGCCCGAAGGCATAAATCTTTTCTGCTCGCTACCACCGTTGCGCTCTTCTGCAGAATGCGATCCAGAGGCCGTGCAAAAAAAGCGCCACTCGGCATGCATTCGACACTGCGCGTGGCCGCGAATGGACAGTGTTACACGGGGGAAAGTGCACTGTAACCGGAGAGTTACGAGTGGAAAAACGAGCCGCTACCGGATTCTTTCCTATCCTGTGATACTCCGCGCACTTCACCCTTTAACTCGGTCAAAATCACGTTGTATTCGCGTGTGACTCCGTAACAAATTAAAAAATGTGATAGAATATTTAAGTATTCCGTACCGATTTATATATGCCATAATTAAAATTAGCAATACTATGAGACTTTCGGCTAGTTAAGGTTTAGGTTTAATTACTTCAATGTCGGCTCGCGTTTTGTTACGTGAAAGTCTGAGATTGTAAAATTGACTGTAGATACAGAGCGTCGATTAGCATCGATTAGTTCAATTAATTTGTTGAATTGTCGAATCAATTAATTTGTAAAATCTTGTAGAAAAAAATTTGTAAAAATATTTATAAAATAATTTCTTGTTAATCTAATAACATTCTATATTACAAAATTACACACACACGCACATATATATATATATATATACAGGATAGTAACTAGTTAAAAAATTAAAAGTTGAATAATAAAGTTGTTATTAACTTTTAACTTAACTTATTGTTAGTAACTAGTTACTTTTGAAACACAATTTTAATTTACTATTTTAATTATTTTAACTAAGTTAAAGATTTACTTATGTAACAGAAAAAGATTATAAAAGAAATACATTTCCACATAAAAAAACAATATTTCTTTATTTCATAAAAAAATAATTTACAACAGAATCACAGAATAAAGCCCAACCGTGTTCGTTAAACATTCGTGCATCTCATGTTTACGAAAGAAACATAACGTGAGGAATTTCACGATGAACATCGGGAAAAATTAGCTTGAACGAACGGAACATCATGCCGATCGACGATAATAACGAGAGACGATTTCTGAAGTCGCTTAATTACAAAATAAAATCCGTGGCAAGTGGGATGTTGGAAAAATGTGGGAAGAAGACGAAAGTGCAGTGAAGGAAAATAATGAAACTTTCATTATGAAACAAAGAGTTTTGCAAAGGGCAAAGGAGAATTAAGAGAGCGCGCTTGGTGAACGTATACCAACTTAAATTGAACGAATAAGTGATAACAAACTTCTTATCAAACTGAAACGACAAGGGGAAATGTCGTCAGCAACATTTCGAGTTTTCTGTCCGACGCGAAACACGAAGATGAACACTTGCGGACCCCGCAAGGAATACAAGTCAATGTATCTGCAGCCTCATAAATTCTCACGAGAAAGAAGACACAGAGCCAGTTAGCACTGATTGGTTAATCAATTATTTTGTAAAATTTTATAAAATAATTTGTTGTTAATATCAAATAATATTCTATATTAAAAAATTACACACACGTGTACGTACATACATACATACATACATACATACATACATACATATATATATGTATTCGAACTATATATATGTATATATGTATGTATGTATGTATGTATGTATGCATGTACAGGTGTGTGTAATTTTTTAATATAGAATATTATTTGATTTTAACAACAAATTATATATATATAGTTCGAATAGTAACTAGTTAAAAAGTTAAAAGTTAAATAATAAAGTTAGTCTTAATTTTTAACTTAACTTAGTAACATTAACTAGTTACTTTTGAACACATAGACTTTAATTGATCAATTATTTTTTCCTAAGTTAAGAATTTGCCTATATAAAAAAGAAAAAAATATATTCCCATATAAACAATGTTTCTTTGTTATTTCATATAAAATTAATTTACAAATAAAATATTTTTATTTGGTCAAATTATAACTGTTTTAAGTAATCTTACTGTAAAAACTTACAAATTTTTAATTTAATTACGTATCACGTGAACTACAGGTTAGCAGAACTACGTGCAAAATCATCGTTCGGATGCATTTTATTCTTATTTAACATTCAGTACAAATAACAAAGTTAAAATATCTGTTTCTGAAAGTAGCTTCTAGAGTGACAATTAATTTATCGAAGAAATATTTGATATGAAAATCTCGATAGTGTCTATATTCCGAACACTTCTGTATGCCTTCTAGATAACTGGGCTAAAAATTTTTTATATATAATTATATATAAAATAAGCGTAATTATAATTATATATAAAACATTTTTTCCCGAGTGATACAAGTGCTCATAACACGGCCCATAATATCATCTTCTGCTCTATATTTTAGTTTAGAATATAAACGCGTCGGTCTTTTCTCTTTCTTATACAATTTTGTACAACAAATATATTTATGTTATAACTTGTATATTTGCAGATAAAAAGACAAAGTCAAGAAATAAAATAACAAAGGGAAATAGTTAAACATGTTATTTACATCAGCCCAACAATTATTATCACAACGATCAACACAACGATCAACACAACGATCACCACAACGAACACCAACGGATTTTAATAATAATCAAATAAATTGGCCAAGGCAAGGACCTGGTCACCAAGGACAAAATCGTCAAGGACAAAGTGATCAAGGACAAAATCAACAAGGACAAAATCAACAAGGACAAAATCAACAAGGACATGGACAACGTAGATAATCAAACAGTAACGCAAGTACGTCGCAAGAGTCATATATTTAATGTACAAATTCAGTCCCTTTGCATTCTGTCTTATAACTCTATAGTATAAATAGGATCTCTCAGGATGTAGAGTGATGAATTAGGATCATACATTTCTCAATTTGATATTAAAAATTTATGTATATCAGAATGTAATCTTTCTTACTTACTTTGTTAAAGTCAAGAAGTAGAAATCCGCAAGTTTAGATTTTTAAATTGCGTAATAATTATCTGCGAATCTCGATGCTTGTCATGTAATGGCACCTTCATTCAGTGCACAATCTCATATAATTTTAAAACATTTTTTTGTTTTTATGTTTTAGCTTAAAGATGCCGTCCATAAAAAGTATCATGAAAAGATACTTAATATGAAGAAAAATATTAGAAAAATGGATATTAATAACAATTATATGATTTTATTTTACTATAAGTTTATACAAACCTAAGCAAATTATCTCACATCTCATATTTTCCAATACAACTTTATTTATCACTACACAGAAAAAAAATTAGTATCAAATCAACAGTTCATTGTTTCATATATAAGCAAGAATATAAAATCTCCTTGGAAGTATTTATAATCTCAAAGAGATATAATTTGCTAACATAAAGAAATTTTGTTTCTTCATGTAAGTAAATTATGTCTGATCAAGATTATCAAATTTTTCCAAGAAGATTTTATATTCTTGCTTTTATATGAAACAATGAATTGTCGATTTGATAGTCGTTTCTTTTGTGTACATGCAAAATTTATTAACAAATATTTATTTATTATATAATACATGATATGTAAATATTCATTTCAATAAAATTTGACAATGTCCAATTTCACAAATCTTTTTTTTCAACAACTGCATGCACGATCTAATAATGAATTTCTTACTAGATAGATTTCGAGGGTAATAAATTCATGATGGAACCACATGCGCTTATTAGTTTAGCAGAAACCCCACTATCTCGTATTAAGAAATCTATTCCATAATAGGCGACTTTATTTCATACCTATTTATAATCTACTTATAAAGCTATTTAACATTAAAGAAATTGAAAAAAAAGATCTCTCATGTCCGTTAGTATGATGCATTTTTGCTTACTCTTTTCGCGATAAAAATTGTGTTAAATGTTCCGGAGGGAGCAACTTCAAAGCAGAAGGCTCTAGTAATGTCTCTCGCAAAACCAGCAGCGCCTCGTGAAATCGCGAAATCCATCCTGCGGAGGGACACCCACCAAGCTTATTCGCCACCTTTGATAGTGGTAATAACTCGGTTTCTCCTGAGGGAGTGCTTGCGAGAATGCCTGTGGGAAATGCACTTGCGCGCGTCCGTAAACTTCCTAGCGTGGCCACGTGGCGAGAAACCACGAAACTGCTAACACCTCATTCGTGAAAAACTGCATTAAAATTTCAATAAGTTGCGGTTGACGAAATTCATTCTAATTTCCCCTCTCTGTACATTTATGTACATCTGTATCTTTATAGTTGAACTTTTCTCATGATACTTATATGTTCGCATTAATTTTTTTGTTTTCCAAGTGGAGCGTTGATGTTTAGAAATTCTCCTGTCTTATATTCTGTTCGAAAATGGGTTTGGTTATTACTAGTAAAAATAATGCAGTTGGCAGACGTGAAAATTACTGGCATTGCGTTTCGTTTCTTCCACCAGTAAAACTAATAGACGATCCCAAATATATAAAACGTTACTTTTACTGGCAGTAACCAAACTTATTTTCGAACAGAGAGTTAGTAGTTTTATTTTTATAATAGATAATGATCTATTATAAAAATAAAACTACTAACCCTTGTTGAAAATGAAAAATAATTTTCACTACACTTAGTAAAGTGAAAATGACAATTTTAACTTTACTAAGTGTAGTGAAAATTATTTTTAATCTTTATTAAAATATATACAAAGGAACGTAATAAAGATATGACATGAGACAGCACGATATGTAAGTTTTTGTAAAAACAAAAATATGTAAATTTTTATTCAGTAATATATGTAATTAAATAAAATTTTTTTTAAAGAAAGTAATTGTTGAAATTTTTCACTATATGGAAAAAACGGTTTTGCTAAAGTATCTAAAAATTTAGCTGGTTACAGATCTAAATATAATTTTTTATTAGACCATAAAGTTATTTACATAGGACGCTAAAGCTGGTTGCTAGCATGTCAAATTTTTTGCAGCATTTCTTATTATAATGCTTGAACGTTTTTCATAATTATTTCGATGGCCAAACAAAATTATTTTCAGATATGTATCTAATTTTTTTATATAATAGCTAAATGTTTTAGAAACTTTGATACAACCATTTTTTTCATATATAATGACAATATATTATTTTCGGATTCCTATTTTAATCGTGTTCTTTGGGTGACCTAACCGACAATTTATCATCCGTATATCGTCAAACTCTGCTCCGCGGCCGATTAAATACTGCCCGCAATTTCCACGGAAGTTGGACGCAATCGATAGCGCAACTAGTTGCGGACTTGCCGAGAACACGCGTGCTCATGTTACTGGACAGCTAACGTAAATTCATTGTGCATGTTTCCTGAATACTTCGGACAATGTCCCTTAACCTTTTGTGACCCGCATTAATTTTCATAAACGATTAAATATTATCACATTAAAATATTATAATTTTAATATTGACATTTAACGCCTGACAATTAATATTATTTATAGTCTCTTTTATTGCATACAGATATGAGATAATTCTTATCCTATTAGATTTATTTAAATTTATGTTTCTAAAATATTCTCTTCATTCCAAATATTTTCCACGCAAAAACAAGTCACGGCGCGCGTCATCCGTTTTTGAATATATAATTAATTTTTTAATCACCCTTCGAAAAATAGTTTATATCGTTAAAATAATGGCGAGGAAATCAACCCGAAAAGGTCTATTCAAATGCATGAAAATCGTTTCGAGCATGTGAACGTGTCGAGAATAAAATATCGACAATATTTAATAAAATTCGATCACATCACCGAATTTAGATATTACAATTTTATAGTGCATTGAATAATTTATCACGTTTGAATTTCATGTTAACGCAACATTTTGCACTACTGGTCTTCCCATTGAATTCAATATCCAGTCAATACCCAGCTGCTTGAACACGAATCAGCAGATGTTATAGCGTTATGAAAGGGAATCTCACGAATCTTCTTATCTCTCCGTCTAGATTGAACTTGTTAACATGAACACTCGCTCTACGCAGTCTGCTCTATATTTGTATCGCCAAATTAATAAAGAGCAACAAGAAACGCTTCGTATTTCCGTGAAAATATGTAGTTTGATTAAAGCAACATACTTTTATAGAAATATAATTCTATTCATACTTAAATATGTAATTTTTAATTTATTTTTCCCACCCTTTCACTCTGATGGTCGTATATTTCAATAAACATTTTAACTACTAATTCGCGGTTTGTAATGCTGCGAACGTAACATTAATCGAAAGTATATATTAATATTCCATCGCTATATGTTATACGAAACAAAACTGTGATATTTTGGTGGCCATGGCTTAGCGAGTTTCATTTACGTTCGCGCGCGAAGCGCGTATATTTCTTGTCGCTATATTGAATAACTCGCGATCGCAGCGGCTGTGATCGGCAGAATCGCGATGCGCCGATATTGCGCGTGCCATCGTCCGCGCGGGGGTTCAAATCGATATACCGACAACACAAATCAAGTTTCGCCGTCATCGCGAGCAACGGCGAAAGCTACCAACCGCCGTTATTTCCTGTGGCTGGCGTCGTCGTACGGTAAAGCAGTTACGGGCCGGCAATATCGTAAATACGATACCCGGCGGCTTGGACAGCCGCTCGAATCCCAGGCCAGGGGATTCTCTTTGCCGTTCCCTCCTAGCACGCTATAGGGGTTTTCCGGTCGCCTGATCACAATCTCACGAAAATTGGGTCGCACCGCGAGCCCGTCGCCGCACCCGTCGCATCCGCCGCACCCGCGCAATCGTTCAACCCTTTCAAACACCTCTTCAATTCTGGGATTCGCCCCGGCGCGGCGCGGCCTGGCCTGGCTCGATCGTCGATCGGGAAAAAAAATTGCCGTTCAGCTCTGTCACCGTTGTTGCGCTAATTGCCCGCTTGATGTTCGGCTAGCGATCATATTGCTAGGCGTTTAAATAACGATGGCGTCTAACTCGCAACTCTTCTTCTTCTGCATTAAAATTAATATACCGATATTTCTTATTCGAAATCATATAACTTTTTATTTGCTTTCACTTCTTTCAGAAAGTAGAACAATAGAATATCTTATGATATGTTAACCTGAGAATAGTTACCTGGGGTGTTTTGTATACCGTGTCAGAAAAATAAAACTCACTTCACAGAAAAATTTTTACTGATTGACACAAAATTCACATTTATTTTTCATTCAAAGATTTCGAAATCCAATTTGTACAATAGAAACAAGTTATAACTCATATATTCGTAACACTGATCTATTGATAACAGCCGAGGTATAGAAGTCACCTCAGGTGATCGTTCGTTAAAGTCAACCAAGTGTAGTAAGAGTTTATATTACAAATTCGAAATATAATAATAAAAATTTGAATAAGTTAAAAAGTATTATAAGCTATATTAATATCTTCATGTTTACACAATACAAAAACTTTATATCATGTTTTTATTAATATTTACTTTTATTTTATTGAAAAATATTTCATATGATTTTTCATATAAATTTTACATCTATATAATCTAACAAACAAATATAATAAAAGTAAACTATTATTAACAATTCTGCAAAAACGAACATAATGTAAATTATTTTATATGATAACGACTTAATTTTATTTTAAATTTCTGTGAAATGGATTTCTTATTAAAAATATTATAAATGGATTTTTGCTGTAAATGGAAACATTTTGTCATTTTTTTTCTAACTCTATGCTCGATAAACGTTTAAATATAAAATTCCAATTACAGTTGCTTAATTTGCTTTTTTCGTAATATGCTTCTTTGATATTTTCTCATCATTTTTTTCAGAAAAAAATTGATTAAATTTATATCCTATTGATTAAATCTATAATATTCTTAGATATTAATAAATTACGGAGCAATTATAATATATAATGTATACAGTTAATGATGCATGTAGTTAACAATGACTTTTTGTTCTACCAAGATGTACGTGTTTTTGACAAGCGTTGACTTATCTTATTAATTTTGAATACTTTTATCAAGATTTATACATACCATTGACAATGAAAACGCGTAAGTTCAATAGATTTTTTGTGTTACGTTCTTCGTTTATTTCATAACCTTTTTCTTTTCAGTACAGACTTGATGAATTCTCTGAAAAGAACTCATGGATGATCGTGTTTCCATAATAAATGTTTTACATTAATATTAATGTTCTAACTGATTTACTTAAAAAGAACGTAAACGCTAAGGTCGAAACGTTATGAATAAAGTTGATTATTGAACACAATTTACCAGTTTGTCGACTAAATAATTCTAATTATTCATTATTGACAACTTTTACTTTTAACTAGAATGTAAAAATCACACCAGTAATCATTCACATAAAAAAAATGGGATAACTATTCGCGGGTTAAATGTAATAAATTATTCTAGGTTATAAAATAAAGCAATAAACCAACACCCTAAAAGTTGAGAGGAAAAGATTCACACATTTGTCTAACATCAAGATTCACCAAATTGAAAAGGAGCAGTGATAAAAAAACTGCGCATCAAATCTAACATGTCGCGATTGGCGTTTAAATAGACCACCCTCCAGTCTGCGGGTATGAATATGTCACCGTGGTTGATGAGCCGGAAAAATAAGCGCGGATTTCGACGGCAGAAAAAAAGAAGACATAGACGAGCGATTGTTTAACACGCGCGTATATGTATACGTCGGGCGCGAGGTGACGTTCGCGCGATAACAATAAAAGCAGCCAGTATATTCGGCTATCATACATCGTGCTCACGGAATGCGGGCGCGGAACGCGAGAAACGAACGCGCGAGCGTGTATAAAATTACGGTCTGGGGGAAAAGAAGACTTCTCCTCCCTCCGGCCCCTTTCGTACCCCTATTTTCGCACGCCCGGGCCAAACCCCGTTCCTTTTTTTTCCTGCTGCGGAATTGTTCCCGCGATGGCGAGGTGGCTGATTTATTGGGCCGTAAATTACGCTAATGCACACTTTTTAGTCTCATGAGCGAGATTTAAGTAAACGAGAGGAAGGGAGACGGTGGCCTGAAGGAGGAATAAGAAGATGCCAGGCGATGAAAAGCAATGTAGAATTAATGTCAAGAAATCGTTCGCGAAATCCGCAAATCATTCGCAACTTACCTGTGCGTGGCGTTAAGCAAAAAAAATTATCATTTATTCTTTTTAATTAAAGTATCTATGTAAATAAATAGTAAAATCATTATCCACTTGAACTATAATATATCACACGTATGTGGATCTTGTTCTTTTCTCCATTTTTCTATTATTTTGTAAATATTGGGTTATTACACAAATTCGGTTCCTTTTTTACCTTTCTTTCAATGAAACATATTGTACATTTGTAATGTATTATACTTCCATAGGAATAACTGATCCGTACAGTCATTTGAATTTAGCGAACAATTGGACTCAATACACTGCGAACAATCACATATATTTACACATTATATGCATCTATGTACATATTTTTAGCAACAGTGTATTAAGCGTTTAAAAAATAAGACAATACAGTCTGTTTGTTACATAAGTTTGTTCAGTTTTTTTTAATGAAACATACACAGAGAGAAAAAAATTGTAGTGGAGACAACTATAAGGGGGCAACCATACAAATTTTGTTAATATAATTATAATATATAGTTAAGTGAACTATATTATAGTTATTGCAACTAAGTTTATGGTTAAGAAAACTAATAAAAAATAGTTGTAATTACTTTATTATATAGTATACTACAACTATTTTTTATTAGGTCTCTTAATCATTAATTTAATAATAAAAAATAGTTGCAATAACTATAATATAGTTCACTCAACTATATATTATAATTATATTAACAAAATTTGTATGGTTGACCCTTTATAGTTGCCACCACTACAATTTTTTCTCTCAGTGTACATTTGTAATTTTTTCTTAAACGTTTAATATGCTGTTGCTCATAAAAAATATGTATGTAGGTGCATATATGTAAATATATGTGATTGTTCGCAGTGTATTAAACTCGGGTCCAATTGTTCGCAAAATTCAAATGACTGTGCGGATCAGTCATTCCTACGGAAATACAATCGCTTATAAAATCTATTAATTATAAGTTCCGTTGATGTCAGATATTCTCTCAATATTCATACAAAATTTTAAAATTATATCTATAATAAAATATATGTTTTACGTCAAGGCAGGTTAATTCGATTTTTTTCACGCGAGAATCGCGATGAATAAAAGCGAGGTTTCATTGCACATATAGCTTATTGTTATTGATATTTGTTAACGGTAATGAACTACGCGCGTTTATTATTATTCGACATAACTGAAGGTGCACGGGTGTTTCGTCCTGTTGTTCGGGCCACCGGATCATGCGCGCGAGATAAACGCGTCTCCGGTATCAATTTATGGGCGAAAAGCCATCGATCATCGGGCGACTGTGACCCGGTCCCGCGATGATGGTACTCAACGGATATTATTCCGCTAAAGTTATACATCGTACTCATAATTAATATACATTCCGACCCGTTGATTATTTCACGCGGAAGTGAGGGGGGAGCGAGAGACGGGAGGGAGTGGAGCCGGACGGGGATCGCTAAAATGTATGTATATATGGATCGTTCGTTAAAGCAACGCCGTAATGAGGGCTGATAAAATTTCGCGGGCAACGCGACGAGCGAGCGCGAAATGACGGGCGGAGATTAAACCGTTTCCGACATCGGTTATTCACTGGCCGACCGCGACCACTTGATCGTTTTGTAATCGCCTTTCCGCGCGGCGCCGCGATATCGCGAACCGATATTTATAGGGCGTCGCAGCCAATTATTTCGAGCGAGAGAAACGCTTATGCGACCCGTTTCCGGCCCGTTAATTAGCGGAACGCGTGTACCCCGGACGCGGCCGTCGTCGGCGATTCGCACCGCGGGACGCAGTGTGTTAATGATGCCGCTGCGGTGAATGCATCATGTCAAATGGAGCGAGCAGGCCGATGCTGAAATAGAGGACGTGCATAGGGCTCTCTCTTTCTTCTTCTCTTGTTTTTAAATATTTAAAAACTTGCAGTCGACGTTTTTCTCTTTTTTTTTTATACAATGTTTTTGTGTACGTTTATGCATAATTAAAATATCGATTTGCGACAATTTTGCGTCAACCCTTGTATATTTATTTATGCTTGAATAATAAAATTTTATTATTTTGCCTGCAAAATTTAATTTGCAAATAAATACTTATTTTTATCTCTAACTTTTAATACTTTTGGTAATTCTTCATTTACAGTAATTTAGTTTAACTAGAATATCGCAGCGCAATTTTGTAGATCTAGAAATTAACGTTTTGCAGTTGGAAATTTGCTTTCTGCAAATTTCAGGTACAGGATGAGACCCACATGAGCGAAGATCTAAGCGCAACCCGCAGAGCGAATGTGCACACCATTGCGCCATTTCGCGCGAGACTCGCGACGCGCTGGATGCTGCGGCTCAATTAAGCCGCGTGCGTATACAAGCGTTTTGAGGGACGAGGTTATTATACCGATCTACGAGCGACGGATACGCTGCGTACAACGGAATGATCAGTATCGCGTGTTTGTCGAGTTCCCAATGAGCGTCGCGTTATACCTACCTACGATCGACAAATATAGGACCGTCGCTGCGGCTTTGCTGCGTTCTATGCACCAGGGATAAGCCTCCGCAAATAGTGACATTAATTGCCTACGCTGCGCCCTATTTGCATGCCATTATTCAGAATAATTGATGACTATTGGCCAGCGTATGCGTTGAAACTCATTACCATACTTAACGTCCGGCGCAATGGCGTGTAGCGATTGTGAAAAAAAAGAGAGCCCCTAGCAGACGAGTGTCTCGATTTTGCCGTTCGTAACAGCTTCTAATTGCGAAAAGCGGAATGCAGTTATCAGAGGTTCGCACGTTGGCGCGCGTCCAATAGAATACCACGACTGCTCCATGTCGCGATGCAGTCGACAGTTGTAACCATGACGTAACATCTTTCATCTGCATCATTAACCGTGCATGTAATGAGAATAGATTTAAATAAATAGACATAAAATATTATCAACACTCAAAATCATAACTAACTTTTCATGTATCTTGGGCAAAGTTTTATTTCTGAGAGCTCTTTAATTTTTGGGAGGAAAAATAATAAAATAAATACGATATAATAATTGCTTAAATTGTTTAAAAATAATTGTTATATAGATTACAATTAATGTAAAATATTATTCATATTTTATATTAAGATGTACTGAAAATAATTATATCGTATTTATTTTATTATTTTTCCTCCCAAAAATTAAAGCACTTTAATTGCACTTTTCTGGCTTTCATTTCAGCAAATTCGATTGTACCATCATAATTAATATCTTTGACGATATTCAATTACAGAAAGATTGGATAATCGTTTTTGTTTGATAGTCAATCTTAAATAATTCTTAATTAAGTTTAATTTGCTAACATTTCCCTTTTACGAAGCCATAGAAACGGGAAGACTGAAAAATATTCGAAGAATAGTATTGATACTTGGAAATGATTCAATTAATCTAAAGTTTGAAGAGTCTATAAAATATCCAGTGGAGTTACAGTTTTAATATTTTGTATTACTGTCGAGGCTTCAAAGTTGAAAGTACGGTGGCGAAATTTAAAATTTTTAAATATAATATTTGATGGTTTCTTTATGATTTCTATATTAGAGCTTGTGTCCCCGTTATTCTTGCCTAGTTACGGCTTTGTTAATACTAATCGATAGTAACTTAGAACATTTTTTTTAAATAAATTCTTTACAATATTTTAAAATGCTCATGAGCATCCGTATTATAAAATTGCTCATCAATTTAATTTGTGATTTTGTGATTTTAGTTTTACAAATACTTAAAGACTGTGTTTCAATATCAATGAATATGCGGCATGCAATTCACGTAAACTGAAAATTGTTATTATAATAGGCAGTAAGATCTGTTGCAGACCGATTTTGATTATTTTTAAAATTTCAAAAATTTCAATTTTTTTACTTAATAATAAATAATAATGTCAAATGAGATACTTTTCAAAGATATTACGTGAATATCTAAATATATAAAATGAAATCGTGTCACTGATCGATTTAGCGATTTAGAGAAATTATTTCTAATAATTTAAAGATTCAATTTTTCAACTCAATAATAAATGATAATGTCAATTGAGATGTTTTCCAAACGTGTTAAATCACCACTGAACATCAAACTCCCATTCGCTTTTCTTCGCACGTGCGAAACTTTGCGTTTATTTCTCTTTTATTGTCGAAGTGTCGGGTTGGGCTTAGTTATTGGAGGGAATCATCCCGTTCTCCTTGTACGGAACGATGCTTGCAATTTCGTTCGAAAGTTTTCGACAAAAGTTACCTGGTTCTCAGTTCGCGAGGAGTACCTTTAGTTGTCCACAGGGAGCCGAAGATTTATGCGAGCCGTGCGAGCCGAACAATAAGCTAGCGGAGCTTTCCGGCAGGTAGAATGCCGGGATTTAACGTTATCAGCTTGAACACCTATTCATTACGTCGACTCTCCCGTAGTACCGTGTAATCAAAATTAAATTGACCACACCTACTGATATTTATAGTTATTACAACCTATCCTCCTTCCGTGATGAGGATGCGGGATTTAACGCGCGCGCTCATGAAAGAAGTGTACGATATGTATGATGAAAATTATGGAAGATCGTATTTCGCGTCTTATATCATACCGCGTTTCTCTATAATATGTCATTGTCGTATATAAAGGTTGTAATATTATCCAATGTGAATAATATCCCAGCAAACAAGATGACGTCAAATAACGTTTAAATGACGTCTTATTGACGTTAAAGACATCATTAAGACATTATTAAGATGTCATTAGACGTCACCTTGTTTGCTGGGATGATAGTACAAAGATATCGAACAAGTTTTGTTAATAAAATTTGTTTAAGATCTATTCTTCTCTTTTGAGATATAATCTATATTTCTTCACGGAAAGAATGTTTTTACTGAGGCATCTACAAATTTTTGTGTATACATACATTACCGCTCATTAATTTCAATACACTCCCAGATTCGTTGATTTTTTCATAAAAGATGAACGTGATACGTATATTTTGCACAGAAATAAGTTTACTTCCTATTATGAACACTGTCAGTACTTGCATGCATCGTATTTATACATTATTTATAAAAAAATTATTGAAAACTTTACTTTTAGAAGAAACGGGACTAACAGCTGGTTAGTATCTGATCCTTGGAAATAAAAATACGCGCGTAAGGTCACGAGGTGCTTGTAGTAATATCAGATATGTGCCCAATGTTATTTTGAAACCGATTCGTCAACACATACACAGTGAAAGAACTTCGGTGGATACTTTAATGAAAGAAAAATTTAAGGAAATCAAGGCTTTATTTCTTTGTAAACAATGTATATAAATACAAAACATGTTTATTTGCCTAAATAAATTTATATTTATTACAAAATAGCTTCAATTATTCATTACTTTCCGAAAAATCAACGATTTTTGAGTGGTGTATTGAAATTAATGAGCGGTAGTGTATTTGAAAATAATTTTGTTATCAAAATAAATACGAAGGATGTACAAGCATATTGAGCAATGCTGAAAAAGTTTTAACATTCTAACAACCAACTACATTCTACGTAATTATTTTGACGGTTTAACAAAATTATTTTCAGATCTGTATCCAACTAAATTTTTAGATAGCTTAGTTTGACTAAATTATTCTTTCCGTGTAAGAATTTTTATCAGATATATTATTAATTTCAATGTTACATTTATCTCGGTAATATTTAAACCAATTTAATCAATTTAATTGAACGTAATTGACCTCGATTTTCTTATATTATACAATGTTTCAAGAAAGTTTTATTATTATCGCTAAAACATATTGCCGGTATACGAGTAATGTCGATTGAGGTTTGTGACGTACAACTGATTGCTATCTAACCTGTCATACCTCAAAGCTGAAGCACGCCCCGATAGCGACCAAGTTTTCACCTCGTCGGAAACTCTCTTCACTAGGTGGTCTACATTCTCCCGAAAACTTTAATTAGCTCTCAGAACCTCTTATCTCACTCGGAAGGAAATCTTTATGCCCGACTGCCGGGGAGCGTCCGGTTAACAAATATAGGGCTCCGGATATTTATTTTCGTGCTTCTCGAAAGCAATTCGCGATCTCGATTGAAAGAGAGTTTCTCCGGACCACGGCGCGCGTTGAACTCGCGTTGAATCGATATCGACAAAACGTAACAATATGTATGTGCGTTTTCTACAAGTCGCACTTGCCTGAAAACTTTTGAGCATCGCGACCGTCTTGCGAAACTAGTCACGCGATCGAATCTCCACGAGAAGTTCCCGTAAAAACGAGAATTCTAACGCCCTAAGAAAGTACGGCCGAACTTTCTTAGCGTTTCTCTCAACGCGAGAAGAAATATCGATGCCCCGCCAGGAGGTGCTATAAGTAAAGAATAGATAAAAGTGAGCAAATTTAATTTAAGAAAATTCAGTTTCTAATCGGTCGGAGGATCTCCAAGTACAAAAACACGCGGGAAAAAAATCCCTTTTGATTGCTCCCTTTGGCTGCGAAAAGTTCAGGGTTACAGGCTCTGATCCCAAATGTTCTGACCCAGTCTCTTTCAGCGCGCGCGCGGTAATCTGTTTAGGGCTCGGAAGGGCGATACCAACATTTCAGACCGTGTCCATCCATCAAGTGACCTTTCCCGGGACGAAGTGGTTATGGCTCGGCGGAAAGTACCACTTAGCAATTATGCGCGTGTCCATCTCGTCATCTGGCCTAATGAAAAAAGTTTCCTTGATAGTGCAGGCGAACGTAAAATTCTGTAGCTACGCGACGGGGAAGTAAATAGACGCAGATATAGAAGAGACTTTGATATTCGCACTTGGAGCTTGAGTGGCGACGGCGGCCTGGCAAGCCACCCATTTTCATTACGTACCCGGGATGGGTACCGCGAAACCGGAAGTTCGGTCGGAGAGGCGAAACAAAAAAAAAAGAGAGAGAACTTTCGAGGGCGTAAGGGAGTTGACCCGGTTTCGCCGCGGTAATTACTATGCGCACCTAGTACGTCTCCGGCTCTGACGTTTCGCCGATGCAATTCGCAAATTCTCGGCGAAACCGCAGGCGCGCATTAATACCTCGGCTTAATATTTTTCTCTGCGCAAATACTTTTCTCTAATATAAAATGTTCTAAGTTTTAATGAAAAAAAAAAGGAAGCAAATCATTAGCAGTTAAAGCACACGAAAATCGCATGTATGCATTTTTTATAATTTTTTTTAAAACTAATGCTAATTCTTTCTGCTTTTTAAATGTATTTTTTGTAGTAGACAAATGAAATTCAAGCGGGCTTGATTACATTTAACGCTAAACGCTAAATGATAATGAATGCAATGTACCAGCTTCGCGCGGATTATCAACGTTAGACAGCGAGGGAGAAGACTTGCGTCTAGCATAAAAGATTAATTCGGCATTAGTAGCAAAGCTGGTGCGGAATCCTCGAAATCGTCGGCGTGTGTAAGGCATCACGGTCGGAGGATTAGACGACAAATAATCGAGTTCAGCTTCGGCGACGACGAGAAGAGAGAGAGAGAGGGAGAGAGAAAGAGAGACAGAAAGGGAAGAAAAGGTTGGAGAGAGAGACGACGTGCGCTTAAGCTTATCTGCAAAGTTGCATCCCACATCGTTTCGCCGCCGACAGTTATGACGACGCTGAGCGGACGCGTAGATTAAGCAAAAAAATCCATCCAGCCGCCCGGTAGATGAAAGAGTCGAGGATCGTATTCCGAATTACCTACGTTCACCCGAGAAATATCAACGAAGGGATAATCCGGCGGACGCGGTGTTATCCTACCGAAGCTCGTCGTTCGTCGTGTCACGGTTTAAGGACCCCGGGCTTATAGGCGTGTTATGCGGACCGATTTACCACCACGATATTTGCATGGTGTCTGCCACCTTGATGCCCGACACGTGACGTACGCGCGAAATAAGCAAGGAGTGGCTGTTGTCGCGTTTGATGTCGCGCAGTCTGGTCGATCAGTCTAATGGGTTAGTTGATGCTCAACCCTTCTCCATGCGGAGAATAATAATTGTGTGTTCATATTACGAGCGACGTTGTACTTGCCTGATAATGGCGTGCTGGCAAATGAAGATGCGCACTTCCGGTTTTGGAATATATTTTGTAGGTGAAAATTAAGTAGAGGAAAGAGGTGTGATCAGGCCCATTAAGTACGGAGGGAGACAGTCATCATAATGCGAGCGATGATAACTACACCGAGCCATTGAGAGCGAGATACAACGAGTGGTTAGTTGTACGTCATTTTTAGATAAAGTCGGGAGATACCGGCGCCTGGAAAAATTTCTCACAAACGGACGCCACGTCAGGAGTTCAACGGAGCGACAACAGATAACGCGGGGTCCGCGTTCCTAAATCGCACGAAAAACACAATAAATCAGACCGATGTATCTTAAGATTCGGGATAGCGCGCGTTAAGGTCCGAAGTGTTCTTCAAATACGTCACGAAGTTTCTGTTTTGTAGGTAAACTTGGACGCGGACGCGGACGTTTAACTCGCTACGATTGCTGCGCGTTTCCTGAATTATGGACCAACGGGCGCTGCTTACTTCGACGAAATTACGATGTCGCGACAGCTCAGTCTTTCTTATGTCTTTCACCAAACAATCTTACAATTTATGTCTAAAAGTTTTTAACTAGTTATAAATAAATTTATATGCAGAAGAAACAGTATCAACCATTAGTATCAAATTAAAAAACTGAATAGTTTGTTTAATAATCATTGTTTATATAAACCAGAAATTATATTCTTGTTGATATGAAACTATAATAATTTTACTTAATATATAATTTTTATCTCTTTTAAAGAATTTTTGATAATCTTAAATTTCAGTAAAATATTGTGTTCTTATTTCAATATTATATAAAAGCCATCTAAAAAGCACAATATGAACGTATTGATAATAATAATATTAAAACATTTTAATTCTTGAAGATATTGATATTTGAAGATATTATTTTTTTATCTGATACTTTATCTTCTCAACTCATAAAAATTATTATTGAAAAATGAGAATGTATTTTTGCTGATGAAACTACAATATAAAATTCTTCATGCAAGCAAATGTTATATCACTTTAACGCTATATAATCTCCTTTCAATATTTAACATTTCAAAAATTAAAATATTTTTAAAACAAGAATATTCTTTTTTCTGTGTAATTATTGATTCTTTTAAAGCATCTTTGCGCGATTTTAAAATCATATTTTACGATTTTTATTGTGATTCTCGAAGAATTACGAAATTTAATTCTTTCAACTGTGAGCGTGTAAACACGTCTGGCCTAAAAAGTAAACAAAACTCAAGTACGTTACAGGCAGCGGAGTATTCCGCGCACGCAAAATCCATTCGACAAAAGTATTCAAGCATTGAAAAGGTTAATTAATACAGTTTTATAAAATTTTTGTATACTGCCACGTAATGTATATCTACCCATGAATACAGTCTAATTTTACAAAGACTCGAATGCATGGTAATCCCCGTTGAGCACGTTTCGTTGTGGCTGAAGAGTTTCTACTCTCATGCGTAGCACTTAATTAAAACATGTTGATGCAGGGCGACTCAACAACTATCAAATGCATGTGTTTGTCAATTAAGATAATTCTCAAGTGACATAGAAAATGAAACAAAGGGAAGAATATAAAGGACATTTTTGATAAGGTACTTAATAAAAAGGTAATAAAAAATTTAGTTGGTTACAGATCTGTGAAAATAATTTTATTAAATCATCAAAATAAGTATGTAGGATGCTCAAGCTGGTTTCTAGAATGCCAAAATTTTTTGCAGCATTACTCATCATGCTTGAATGTCCTTCATAATTATTTTACCCTTATTAAGTTAGCCCTCTCGTCCACCAGCGCAAAATTAATTTTAAAATATTTAAAAATTAAGTGCTAATTAGGTGTTAAAGTCTGAAATTAGGTGCTCGAACCGTTTGGCGGAAAATTAAAAAAAAATTGGCTTTAAGGTAGCCCCTTCAACAAAAAAAAAATAAATATTATGTAAACGAATAAACAAATGTAGTAGAATTAAGCGCTAATTAGGTGCTTCAAAAAATAAACAAAATAAATCGAAAATATATAATTATATATAAAATATTTTTAAATTAATTTGGTGAGGAGGCTAGCTTAATAAGGATAATTATTTTGATGATCCAATAAAGTTATTTTCAGATCTGTATTTAACTACAATAAATTTTTAGATATCTTAGCAAAATTGTTTTTTTCATATATACAATACGTTTTGATGTATCTCCTGATTTTTTTTTCATTTTCTTTTTACTTCCTCATAATATTTCTTTAAGAAGATAACATAGTTTCGCAATACCTTTTAGGATATGCGAATGTTTAAACGATATGATATAAAAAAGCCACGTATATATTTCATTACACTCTTTTCATATTGTTAGCCAACGTCAACGGATTGCACCGAATGGCCACATAAACTGCATAATGTTTATGCGCAAAAATACGCGCCAAGTAAAATTAAATGAATGGCGATGCCCCAATGTCAGCCATTACCGGCAACGCTTTTATCCTAATCTCGATCTTAACGCGTTTTGCAGCGTGGCGTTTTTCCCTTCTAGTTTTCATGCAGGCGTTTATGCCGTATAAAGTTCGACGGATCGTCGTCGGGTTAAGAGCGACAAAAAAGGCTCGTAAACGCAGCGCGGAAATTGCGGGCGGGTTCCTTTCGGTAAGAACGGATCCGGGCGTTGACGAGTCGGGCGTCGCCTCAGTCTGCTTCGACGTTATAAATTCTTTTATGGTCGTTAAATGGAGGTATATTATCCGCGACGTTGTTTGAAATTGTGTCCCCCTTCCCCTCCCGCTCCTCATTTAAGCGTCTCCGGTCTTAAACTATTCCGTGCTGATTGATCGCGATTAAAACGACGAACGACGTCCACCATACCGCAAATGGCGTCCCCAGGCAGCTAGAGGAATTCTTCCGATCGTAACATCTGTCGCAGTAATTTACTAAATCCTGGGAGCAGTCGGTTCGGAATTACCCTTGACTACGGAGATATGAACTGCAGGCGTTAAAGAAGGCGTAATGCGGATTTTAGCTGACCCTGGTGACGCCATTTTTCTCGTCTGACTAAGGATTAATAATGAAGGACTACCTACCAGTCATTCAATCTCGTTTCCCGGTTTAATCGCTGGCATATCGCGAGCATTAGCATACGATAGTTCTTTAAACCGCCAAGCGAGTCGTGGAGAACGAGTTAATAGGGATCGCCGTCACGATGCTTGCGGAATAAATTAACTCGCCGACGGTTCGTTTGCCTCTTGAACGTGCCACTCGGAAGAAAAATTACACGGCTTCCGGTCCGTCGCTGTAAATGCCGCGCGAAACTTCCATCTCCCTTTTTCTCTTTTCATCGACGCTTAGCTCATCGTGTTTGCACGAAGATGGCGGCTTATCGCGCGCGTTAATACTTCGTTAACATAACTAAATGAATCGAACAGCGTCCGGTATCCGGCTTTACTATCGCCGGTGATAAACGACTCCTCGTTACGGCCGTTGCATTAGAAAAGGTGCGAGTAGTCAGACCGGCCGCGCGCGACCGAGCATCATTTTCTACCTTGCTGCGTCGGACTTTATGGCCGGTTGCATTAACCGTGATTAACGTTAGTCGCAGGTTTAGATTAGGTGTATATAGCGTTTTACGTCACTACAGTAAAATTAATATCTTATGTCTAACGATAACATGAATGGCACACAACATCACTATGGGGAAGGTTTAAGGATGCTCTCTGTGTGTGTGGATTGTTAATGCGAAAAAGGGACGTTGCGAGGAGTAGCTTTGAAGGATAGGTGACACAAGAAAATATTAATTGAAAATTACTAAGATGTTTATTTCTAATTAACAACAGTAAAAAAAAAATGAAACTTAAACTCGCGTATAAAACTCAAAATACTTAAACGGCGCGGTACAAGGATCGAGACGACGGAAACTTGATGTAAACGCGTGGATGGATGGAACGAAAAAGCCGAATTCGGTAAACGCAATGCGCTTTTATATTTTCTGATATGAATAGGGGTGCAGCACATTTGCGCAACAGAGGCGCTTGGGAATGGCGACTACAATATGATTGTCTACCGGAACCAATTATCCTTTGGATTTTTCTCTTATCTTGAGCACGAAAGGGCAGTATCGTCGTGACTAATTGGTACATGTAAATGGGTTTTCTAACGTCCGATTTAACGACGCTCTGCCCAACAATGCCGAAGATTCGAGAGTTCGAACACTCAAGAATGATAATTTTCCGTTGAGCAGAGAATTTATGAATTCTCTGCCCATGTACTTCGGATCGCTGGTGCAAAGCCCCGCTGTAACTGATGCTTCGAACACTGTGGCTACACAATACGAGCTTTTATCAAAAATTATAAACTGAAGGCTTCTCTAGATTTATTCTTCTTTTTCCTAATTAACAACAAAAAATTTTGGTCGCAAATGCCCGAATTTTCATCCTGAAACTAGCTGCAAAGAAGAAAACTATATTTTGCTGCAGTTTTAAATAAATATAACTTTTAAACGAGTAAGTGGATCAGAATGAATTTTTTTGAACGAATATTTATTAGAGTTTTATTAGTACATGTTTTTATTTAGTTGGTAATGCTACTTCTTCATTAAATTTGCAAAGAAATACTGTAAAATGCGATTTTATATAAGAATTGAGAGTAAATAAACAAAATATTAAATAACTTTTAAACCAATAAATAAATTGTGCTCAAATTTTACACACTATTCAAACGTAATATTAAAATATTCAATAAAATTTTTATATTTTTGGCAATGTTTTGAGATATGATCCATACATTCTTAAAAAAAAGATTACGGGACTAGAGAAAATGACTGATAGTATCTCAAATACTGCAAATTCAATCTTAAATGCTTTTTTTTTAATTGAAAGATTATAGTTTCACTTTTAATAAAATGTTGTAACAATACGTAGACAAAAATTCAAATAAATTACAATATAATTATGTAATAATATAATTTGTATATTAAAAAAAGCATTTAAGATCGAATTTCCAATATTTGAGACACTGTCAGCAATTGCAGAGCTATTTATCCTACACTTTTTTTGGCTCATTGACATGGACCATATTAATTATTTTTCTTAATTATTAATTATTAATTTAATATAAACAATTTTTCCTATATCTAATTGTGTGTGCTAGAATTACGATCTCGAAGGTGATAAAAAAACATTAATCAGCATATTATTTAATAGTGGCTTTTGTGCAGCTCATTCTTACAATCGCGACATCAATATGGATCTAGCTTTCGGTAAAATTATATTGAATTTATAAATTTTAACCTTAAAGGAGATTATTTATAATTTTGTATCTATATAAAAAATTCTATGCGCTAGAATTTCACTCCTCTGGCTCTTTCCCTTACCACAGTAACGATTAACAAGAACGAGCAGCAGCTGCACGCGCATTATGTTGTGAAATTGAGTGCTAACAAGAGCCCAATCTATCGCAACTTCAGCGACGATACAACTTTGGCGTTGAAATGGGAAATCTTCCTGTCGTCAGCAGTGTTGTGGGCACCGTTTCGCGAATGTATTGAAAGCCCCCGCACTTCGCCACGCTCGTCCCGTTCGTCTTTTGAAAATTAGCGCTTTACGGTTCCGTGAAATTTAATTTAATTATATCTGACATTTTGTGCTTTACTGCAGTAGGTACCATTTTTTTGCGCGAACAGCATACGACTGTTAAGGTTTTTCTATTATAAATGTTACGCAGCTGTATCATTTTTCTACATATTATTTCTCTACGAAGAATTTCATTAATTTCATATCTTCCTCAAGGTTTAATTGTTTTAATTCTCGAAAAAAGAAAGAAAAAAAAAATCTCGTCCGAGTCTGTGTAATAGCCTCTCGTGTAGCTTCGGGAATATCAAATTACACAGTTTGCACGAGTGAAATTATTGCTCGCTTTCTCTCTCTCTCTCTCTCTCTCTCTCTCTCTCTCTCTCTCTCTCCCTCTCTTTGCCTTATATTATCTGAGGCTATGGAAAAAGCGAGGAATTTGCGCAGACTGCTAGACACATGAAGGGTTAAAGCCGCGGCTGCACGTGATAAACGAATGTCATCGTTAGCGACTCGTCCGCCTCGCGCGGACGCCGGACGTCTATTTATTATGCGACGTCCTCTCTTTCTCTTTCTTTCTTCGTTCGCGGACCTTATCACGAACTTAATATATTATCACGAGTGGAATTGCCCGAGTCAGAAGCTTTTTCCCGCTTATCCGTGAGAACGAAAAGCGGGCCGTCATCGTCGCATCGAGTACTAACTTTTCGATAAAAGTACCGACGAAAAAGAAGCGTCGCCGTCGTCGTCGATGTCGTCGCCACCATTAAAGAAGCACCCACATTCGAGTCTGTGAAGATCGCTTATAAAACACCGACCACGATAATCGTCGGGAATTTAAGTGAACGCAGCGCGGCGAACCACTGCGCGATCCTTCCCGAGCGTTATCGGAAACTGCTCGTTTCTTATGCGGCGCGCATTTTCATGCCCTTTTGCAACCGTCGGTTCGAGATGTTCGGATTTATCGTGATTCGTGTGTAGAAATGTCGAATCTCGGTCATATTTTCTCGAAAGTCACGTTTCTGGAGATCCAACCTGTGCCACCTTCGCGACCAAATCTACGTAATAGTGTTTTACATTTTAACTCACGACTGTGTTGTATTTTAACTTTTTCTGCATTTTGCCCTTAAAATGTGAAACTTGTTTTCCGAGATTTAAACAGAGTCTTCATCTCTGGGTCGTACTGTGGCAACATCATGTAACAAAACGTACTTGCGCTCAAAGAGAGAGAGAAAGAGAGAAAGAGACCATGACCGGGGTCCTCGGTAAAGCGTTCTCCGGAAGTTTTTTACGTTTTACGACATTTTTAATCGTCTGGAATTCACTTTCCACGGCAAATAAAGGAAGAAAAACGTCTCTCCCTCGCCTCAGTTCTATCTGGATAGATTCCGAGAACGTTGCGCAACGGCACGTAGCGTCGCTCGCGCGAGTACCCGGAGGTGACGGGATCCTGAGCCTTCCGGCGTCAACAATTTCCGTCTACGTTTCCACTTTTTAATTACACAGACGCTCGACGGTGTGTTCGCAACGCTGGTGGAGAACGTCCGCGCCGTACGTTCGCGTCGCACTCGACTAGAAGACGCCGCGCGCACCACCCTCCCCGGACTTACCCCATCCGTCTCATTTTTGCGATCCCTCCCTATTACGAGAGATTGCATGTCTCTCGCTTGTATTCACCCCTCGTTACGTACCTCGCCCGTCATCGAGTCGGTTACGTTAACGACTCGTCTTCCCTTTCACTCGTTGAATCCCCTCTGGAGATGACGAGCGTGACGACGGCATCGCGTTTTACGTGAATACCGTATGCGGAATAAATAATATGCACCCCTACACTTTGCGAATCTCATCAGTCACAGTGATATCGACGAAATGTAATGCGGAATGATTCTCGTATTCTCGTATTGCTACCCATACAGCACAGAAACATTGCAGCAATGTTGCGGAAATCTTTCTTTGCAAGATTGCAACATTGCAGAAACGTTGTAAAATGTTACTGCAATGTTGCAGCAACGGTAAAATGTCCGCTTTATTAATATTGTAGCAATACAATATTGCAGCAATAATGCAATATAGTATATATATAATAATACATTGTAATGTCATAATAATTGATATTTTTCATTTAGATATACGATTTGTAGGAAATATATGTAAGCGACAAATATAAAAAAATAATGATATAAATAAATTTGCAATTTATATTCTAATAATGTATATTTAAACAACTTATTTCCTGAACTATTTACATAACTTTCTTCTTTTTAGACCCAGAATCACACACACAAAATATATTTAACATATAATTAATTTTATATATTTTATATTTTAGTAAACCTCTTGTTTTACATTTAAGCACGAGTTTAATTAATAATATGTATAAAATTGATATTTAATAAAACTTAATAATTTTAAAAATGTGCATGTGTACACAAACATAAAATTATAGCAATTTATTTTTACAATTTTTTAAAATATTGCTGTAACATTATTAAGTTCATATTGCATATTTATATTTTAACAAGATTTCTGCAATATTGCACTGCAATATGCAATGTTGCTGCAAGCTTTTGTGCTGTATAAAAATATTGCGTGCGTAAAATGGAGCGTACTTTATGTGGCTTCTCTTAGTGAGTAATGTTGCAGCGGCCGATTTCTGGCAACTTTGCAGAGGGTGCATTTAATACACGGCATTTAATACACAGCAGTGATTTATACTTGCTCACTATCAATAAGTGGTTAGCAGTCGATTATGATTCGTTTCTGAGATCTAACCAATTATATTAAATTGATAATAATTTAAAATATGTAACTATAAAAGTAACTATTATTTTAGTTACTAATTAACTATTAATACTAATTATTTTAGTTACTAACTCGTTACTTGTAAACGAAGTTACAATTAGAGTAACTTTTTTGTAACCAGTTACATTTTTGTAATTAGTAACTAGTTAGTTTAAGTATTAGTAACTAGATAGTTACAGAGAGAAACGTAACAAAAGAAAAAAGTAACAAAGTTAAGTTAACAAAGTTACAAAAAAAGTTACTCTAATTGTAACTTCGTTACGAGTTACTTCCCATTCCTGGAAAGATACATAGCACACTTGCGTTTGTCTGACATATGACGAGAAGCCATGTCACAAATTAATTATTAGAATTTATCGCTAAAGAGATTTAATGAAATTTGACGGACTCGACGTCAAACGCTTCAGGGAGCGATGAATCGAATTGCGACGCTCGAATTGTCAACGGGTATTTAAACGGGCGAGAACAAACGAGCGGTGGACGTGCTCGGAAAAGCGTCGAACGCGGCCGGCGAGATTTTTCATTTAAAAAGCACGCTAGTTACTCGGCCGTGATGCATTCGTTCGTGTGTCGGTGGCCGATCTGACGTGAGCCGTGCTCGTGTCTCGTTAAACACGGCTGGTCGGGCGGCAGCCACGGCCTGCCGGACTTCGAGCGAGCGTACACACGACGCGCGCGGGCTGATAAACATACGTATGCCGGCGGATACACGTACGATCGCGCGTAGCTACACGCACAGGCGTATATCGAATGATTCAGAGTCGCCATTTATTCATATAACTCCTGCACGCAATATAGAAGATAAATGATGCGCGGAGGTCGGATAGTACGAGTAAAATCGAATAAAAGTAACATTTTTGCACATACGAGTTTTTACGTGCAATTATTTTCGACGGAGTATGAAATAAAATTTCGTTATTTATGGAATCATAAAGAGCGGTACGAAATAAATTAGTTGCATTTCAAGTACATAAATTTTCCTCACTTTTTCAGAATTAAGGAAGTACATCCTAATTTTACCAGTAATTCAAATAATGGCGTAAAGCAAAATTGACGATAATGTCGCTAAATAAATTACGTGAAAGGAATGGAAAATGATTCATAAGTGTTAAAGGGAGCGTGTGGTAATTCTGGGCCACCTTATACATACGTGTTGGCAGTGAACTACCCTTCTGTAGTAAGCGGTTGACAGAGTGTTTCGGGACAATGTGTTTCGATATTTGTCAGATCTGATCCTGACCCGCCAACATCGCGCGGCATGACCTGGTTATGGATGCGCCGACCCTCCATGCGTTTATCCGCACCCCTCGCGGCGTTTAGGAGGGTGAAAGACGTAAGGCGGTTTGCGAAGCGTATGACTGAACCCCGCAGATGTCGATACATGGTCGATTCGACATTGTATGTCGAAACAGCGTATTAGATATTCAAAACGCGGATACATGCAATTTGTAAAACCAGCTGAATGACGGACGATAAACCAGAGGATAGTGCTATCCGTGAAATTGCGTTCTGTTATACCCGCGCACCGCTGACCTTTTTTTTATTACTACCGCTATCGGGAAAGATGCAAACGGAATTTATAACATAATTAAAGCAATTAATGGCGTTATTAATAATCAAGCGGTATCACCGTAACGCGACGTGAAAATAAATTAAACAAAATGCAATGCACTGTAGCAATAATAATTATATTTACTACGCAATTAGTCGTTAGTCGTTACACAGTGCTCGTGATGGGAGATATGCATTTACGAGTCATTCTCGTTAAGGGAGATGTAATCGTCATTTCACATTCTACGCCACAGTTACTCTTCTGTCCAAACAGATCAGACTCGGCGGTAATCCCTCGAATCGATATCATGTCGAAATGTCGACGTCGCATCGTATCGCGACGTTGACGGTTACCGACTTGGAGCACCACAAACCACTGCAATGGAGAGCCGCTTTTATGTCTCTATCTCTACGACTTCTTCATCCTCATAAAAACACAATAGTCCTCTCTTTATCTCTGATCATGATCGATAGTGTTTCACGTGTCGTGCATTTCATGATGTATCTTTTTTTTATTTTTCTCCTCACGACAGCAGCGTAGAGGAATGTCTTAATTGAAAAGCGGAAGTCAAACGTCAGCTGGACCAAAGATGATGGTTCAAGTTGCAAGCGAGATGGGCGCTTTTGCAAGAAAGGCTGGTTGCTATATAAGTCGCGATTTTTAAGTGGATAACAATCAATTTCGCTCGTAAAAGAATTTCGAAAATTGCTGAATGAAATATCCGAGGCACGCGTTTAATGAAAGCACTAGAAAAGCACGCGCGCGCGCGCGTGTGCGAGAGGTTAAATAAAACAATAAAATTGTTTCGCAAGAAGCGTTCTCTCCGAGGAACAATATTGCTTTTATTTTTCAAGAGATCCGCGCCGTTTCTCTCGCCGTTTTGTAGAAACCGGGCGCTCTTTCTTTCGCATACTTTCAACTAAATGCGAGACGAGATGCATACTCGATAAAACAACGGTAGTAGAAGGGAAGAGATCCGTTACCAGGTTGCCTACGCCCGAGAAGATACGGGGGAGATGCGATGAATTATAAACGAGATGAAAAGTGGATCGCGCCGAGGATCCGGTGGTGTGCGCTCGGTACTACCTTACAATACGACTAACAGGCAATTCATTCCGAGTCAAATGCGGGAACCGTGCGGGTTGGAAATAGCATGAAATGCCGACGACGTCCGGTAATCAAATTACGTACGAGTAAGAAACCGAGAATTCAGCGAGCACGTTCGTGCGATCATCGGCGATTGTACCGATTCCTTTTACGCCTCTTCCTCTTTCGCGGTTTGCCAAACATAAAATACAGCCAAAGCGTCGAATCCCTCGGGATTTCCGAGGAAGAGCTGCGAGGGAGAGACGGGGGGGGAGGGAGGATGTAGAGAAAAAGACGGCGATAGGTTGGGGTTGAAAACAGCCGACCTGAAAATCGCAATTTCTGCTCTTTTCATCGCGTCCCTTTCTCCCTTCCTCGAGCCAAGCGATTCTGGCAATGGCGCTCTCCGATCGACTGCTTCGGCAGATCGGCGAGATCTATCGTCCTCAAGAGCGCCCTTTGGTACGTCGCATCGTATTACCTTGTCATAATGCTAAGAGTCGATTTTCTCTTTTCGCGACACGGGATGGAGGAAACCGCCGCGCGAGTTGCCTTTGACGCTGCAAATACGCCGGAAATGATTCGGTTTCCTTGCAGTGACTATCAGCACGCGCATCAGTTGTATCTGACGACGTTTCAGCGTGTCATTTTTAGAAAGTATACACAGACGACGAAACGTATCAACATTTTATTCCGGCTTTATATATTGTTTAGAAAAAATTTTATAATCAAGAATTTCTACATATATCTTAACTTGAAAATTGTCACGTGGGTTGTTTCCTCTTTTATAGCCTAGCATTGAAAAAATAAAACTCACATTACACATTTATTCGTAATACTGATCTGCTGAAATTAGCTGGAATGTAGGAAACACCTTAGATGATCGTTTACGTTATAAAATCAATCAAGCATAATAAGGATTCACATTATAAATTCGAAATAATAATATGAATTTGGATGAGATTTGAGTTAAAAAGTATAATCTATTAATATTTTTATGTTTAGACAATGCAAAAAGTTTATATTATTTATGTTTCTACAAGTGTTTATTTTTATTAAAAAAGACTATATAATTTTTATATTTATATAACAAATAAATATAATAAAAGAATCATTGTTAATAATTCTGCAAGAGCAAATACAATATAAATAACTTTGTATGATAGCGATTTATTTTAACCCTCATTTACCGCATGGGGGTATGACATATCTAGAGCGTTTAAAAATAGTGTCTTTGCAAAAACCGGGATGTAAAGGGACTAGATATGGGGAAAAAAGTTAAATGTTCGATTTATATTTTCCCTTATTTAACGTAGTCAACTCAAGAACTGTGAAGAACCTGAGTAAAAATTCTACTCCTACTTTCATCCTCCTTTAACCTATTTTAAATTTTTTAGACTTATTTTGATACTATTTAAAATACTCGCACAGACTTCTTTTGATACTACCTTATAACCTACAACTTCCTTTAGAACCTCAAAATTCTATCCAAGTTGAATCTTTCTCCTACTTTTGATCTCTTAGCAATTTGTACGTTTCTTTTGATATTGCTTATTTCATAGTTCCTATTTAAAATCGTCAATTGCCATTAAAAATAAACTTTTGCTTCTATTTTTAATATTTTTAATATTTAAAATTTTCTTAAACTTTTATAATATTGTTTTAGTTAAAATTCTTAAATTTTAATTGTTACAATATTAAATATTTAAAATTCTTATTATTGATAAATATTTAAAACTTTTATTATATCAGTTTTCAGAATAAAAAGTTAAATAATAAAATAAACACGCGAGTGTATTTGATAATACGCTCTTTATTTAAAACTAATGAGGAAGTATGTGTAATTAAATGTTAAAATGTACCTTGAAAAAGTTTCGAAATGGTCAAAAGTAAAAATGCCTTATAACAATTGTCAGCTATTGTGTATTGGCATATTAGCGCCACTGCTTAACGGCAAGCTACTAAACAAATAATTAAAAATAAATAATTACTAGCAATTCATCTCCTATACAATAACGAAAATAATCTACTGTGCTCCTATACAATAACGAAATATCTACTGTGCTCATAATATTTACACAGCCCATAATACCATTTTCTTCTCTACCGATGTAAGACGTAAACTTTTAGTATCCAACGCATCAAAGAAAAAGAGGTAGGAACATGATAGAAACATTAGCGCTTACGCGCTAATACACGCAAATTCAGATAATGTAACGCGCATTATCGTGTCACGAAAGAAGTATCGGCGTCACCTATAACAGGAATAGACGGGGAACGCGATATATATTTCTTCTTATTCGACTGCTTCTGCGACTTTTGCGAGCTGCGAGCGGGAGTCGACGAACGCTATTCAAGTTAAATGGATCCCGAGCTATTCGCCGCCGTTTTCTCGAGAACGTCGCCGAGGAGATGACGACGGAGACGATCGTTCCCTACTTTCCTTTTTTCCCCTTCGAGCGACAAGCTTTGAGAGTCGCGTCGATCGAAAGCCACGAGCTTTTCCCAGGGCCGAGGACCGACTGTCGCTGTTTGGCTTTCGCGTTTCGAAAGCCCCCGCCAACCTGGAGATGCCGAGAAAGGGAAGCTCTCCCGGCCGTCGTCGTCGTCGTCGTTCCTTCGTTCATGTACTACAAGAGCGGAGTTATACACGGGCCTCTTTAAGGAAACAAGAGTCGCGCGCGCAGTCTTGTCAGGGGAATTTCGAGCGGAAGCACTCGTCGTCGCTTCTCTGCGCTTCACGGCGATTATCACGAGAGAACGCTATTAGACGTGGCGGCCGACTACACCGACTGCTTTCTAACGCGTTTGCTCTCGGGGCTTTCAGCGGGGAAAGCGTCAGTAGTGTGTCGACTGTCGACGCGGCGACTGAGGCGAGTATTGGCAAAGTGAATCGCGAAGGTCCGGCGCGTCGGAAATTCGCTTTGACTAATGCCGTCTATACGCGTGAACGTCGCGTACACGGTAACGTTTGGCAGAGCTTTGCGATTTTTCATTATTTCACTCGCCTTAATTGCCTCTGCGCAATCATCTGAGGTGTCTGCTGTCGAGCTGCATTGCAAACGTTTGTTTTTCAAATAAGAGCGGAATGCAATATAGTCGTTCGGACAATATTGCGTTATTGGGACTTTCATGTGCCCTAAAGGCATAGCAAACTGAACTTTCTATCCTGGACACTTACAGTTTGACCGGAAGTCTGATACGTCGAATACAACAAACAGGTTTCAATTTAACGTGGCTAGAACGTACGGCTACAATGCAGATAGCAGAAAGCTTAATTAAAATTGAATTGCGATCGAAATAATGCATTGCAGCAAAGTTTCTGCAAACGTGCAGATTGCGAATCGCGGGGATTAAAAATAGACGATATGAATAATTAGAGGTCCGTGTATTTTAGTCGAGATAATTTCAGTTCCGCATCACACGGGGATTTAAATTTTAAAGCGCGAATTTAGATTTGCCGAAAATTGACTCCCATTCGCGTGCGCCGATGTGCACAGACAATAAATAACTGCGTAGGGCGCCGCTTCTTTAAACCTTGAAAGCGTAATGCACTTTGAAATTATATCAAAGCAAAATTACGCGGCCGTTATTTCACGACTACGTCCAAAGATATGCTCTGTAATGGAAGAAACGCTGAGGCCCTTTGAAACCCGTTGCGAACACTCTTCCAGTAGCGCCAGTCACTTTTGTCACCTCTCTGTCAATGCCGCTTTATCATGAAGAACGACAAATCGCATTTGCGAATAAGGAGACTGTGCCAAGCCGTTCAACTTCGTTCGGCATTACATCGGATTCAAGAGCGATCCTTCCTGTCAATTTCGTTCCGCTCGAAGAGAATTAACTTAAATAATTTGACAATATATTTTTATCAGCGATATCAATAAATAAAATAACATATTGAAAATATCAATGCATAGAGATGTCTTCCCGGAAAAAATTATCTCTTATACATATACATATGTCCATATGAGAAGTGATCTCCATATAAGAATATGCTCATATATGAATTTTGACTGCATAAAAGCTTGTATGGTCATATATGATTATATAAGGTTATCAAAGGAGATATTTGAGCGTATATATTTAAATAAGTTTATAATTTGAGGCATTGTATTGTGATCATGTATTATATAATCTTATGACTACATAGGTTCATATGATTATACATTTATAATTGAAATTATACAATGCATGTTTGCTAAATAATACGATTAATATATTTATTTATTAGAACAATATGTAATATGTATTATACAAACAATTTTCACAAATATTACACACGTAATTTTATTATTTATTATGAAAATAATATATATTAGTTGATTATTATTACTCAATTTTTAAATTCGTAAGAGACGGACAATACGTTTGTTAAATATCACATAAGAAATGTTGTGTAATTTATGGTATATGCGTATAATGTTACATACGAAATTCTTGAAATATAAAACATTTTTAAACAATTAAATATTGTAATAAAAATATATTACACAATAAATTTTTTATTTCTGTAACAAATAGTAACTTTATTATTTAAATACCTTAAAGTTTATAGAAAAATTGTAATAATATACTAGAAGAATATTATATAATATTTAGCAAACTTATGCATAGAACCATATATATAATCATATATAATAATTATACTTGATCATTTAATTTACTTTCACATCAGATGTGACAATACACAAGAATATAAAATCATATATGACTATATAAGATTATTCAAAATTATGCTTCTACTTCTTACATGACCATATATAAATATATATTTATTAATACACGGAAAGAACAATTTTGCTGAAACACAAATCTGAAAATAATTATGTTGAACCATTAAAAAATTTATACAGCAGTTTCATCATCCTTGAACGTTTTATATAATTATTTTGATAGTTTAACATAAAATTATTTAAAATTGGACATATTCGACCATTAATGTAATACATACAAATTGAAATAAGAACGCCTTCTACGGTCAAGCTGGATCTTAGTGCTTTTTATTTTACTTGTGATTTTTATACATCTTTTTTCAAATTCAACCGACTACGCGCCGAATTACTTTTATGAAATTCTTTACAGTTTTTTCATGGGGGGATAAGGGGTCTAACATCAAGATGCAAGTTAGCATCGCTAATTATTAAATTACTTCTAATTTAATAAATGTGATATTACCTGTTCATGTTCAACTTATAGCTGCGTTATGATCGGAAAAGTAATTCGGCGCGTAGTCGGTTGAATTTGAAAAAAGGTATATAAAAATCACACAAGTAAAATTTATAAAAAGCACTAAGATCCAGCTTGACCGTAGAAGGCGTTCTTATTTCAATTTGTATGTATAAAATTATTTCCTGATCTGTATCTCGCTAAATTTTTAGATTCTACAATAAAATTGTTCTTTCCGCGTATGAGCAAATAAGAAGTATTTTTTCCTGGGTGGAACAACGCTAATGAAGTTCACTGACAAAAGAGATACATGAATTATCCAGTTTCGTTCGCGGCTTCTGTCACATGAATGAGCCGCGGTATGACAACGTGTGATGCAGCTTTGATTGCTTCCCGAGCCAACTGAAGCGAATACGGTTATCCTTTGTCCGAAGTCGTGGCGCCACGGGCGATGTCACGGGGCCCCTCTATCGATAGGTCGATATTTATAGCCGACCCGTATTTCATTTAGCCGAAACTATCGGCGCTTTGTCGGCAGGCTTAATAAAGCCTCCGGTTGCTGATACCTTTGTTTCTACCGCAAGGCAGTGGCGCGCTAGAACGACCCTGAGGGCCCACGGACACGGGAACGTTGTCGTGATAATCTCGTGATTGCCCCCGAGCGGCAATTACATTCTCGACACGAGACCATATGGGATCTCAAGATTACGTCTCCATACTGCGGTGCCGTCCACCGCACCGCCATACC
>QKQZ01030849.1:0-28087 GCA_003595255.1 Solenopsis fugax | reverse complement strand
AGTTCACTTAACTATATATTATAATTATATTAACAAAATTTGGTTGTCCCCTTATAGTTGCCATCACTACAATTTTTTCTCTGTGTAGTAACTATAAAATTGATTTGATCACTATTCTACCAAACGATTTCTCTCAGTGTATTTATCCGTTTTTTTTTTAATATGGATTTTGGTTCGAGAATTCACAAATGTGAATCGTTTTTAATTGGAAATTTTTATCAGGGGGATCTCGCTCGTTCCGCGCGTTTACTCTTCTATCGAAACGGATATCTCGCTTTGCGCCCTTTCTCCATCGCTGCCGCCTGAGTCGAGCGCTCTCGCGGCACTTAATCACCCCAGTTATCCCAATGAAAATCCCTTTTCCTTTCAGTCGCGAAACGAGGCCGCCCGGATAGGAATTGTATCACGAGCGCAACGCGTCGGGAGGGGCGGACGAAAGGAAAAAAAAAAACAGGCTCGCTCGCGGTGGTTATACATGCGCGCGTTTCGTTTTTCTTTTCATTTTTAACGTATACACGGCGTTGTGCTATTACAGTAGGCTTTCCGTGGGAGTGCGCGCGTTCGGTCCCACGGAGCGATCAAGGTTTTGCATTACCGATCGCGAGCCGCTCGAGAAAGGAGCGCTCGCCGGGGTATATACGCGCCAGTTGTTTCTCGGTCTCATAATCCTTTTTTATTACTCTCGTCGCGGAACTATCGTCGATCCCGTGATAAGATCGTGATCTTGGGCCCACGAGCGTAAGAAAGTAACGGCTCGTGACGTCGATTTGCCGCGGAACGTGTGAATCGCGCGAGAGCGCGTGAGAGCTCAACGCTGACTTGCGCGGATTAAAGCCGCGCGGAGATCCGATCAATGAACTCTCTATTGTAATATAATTTGATCGTACTCTCGTCGATAATAGAGTGAGTCACGCTAATTACGACACGAGGGTATAAATGTTGCGCGTCGGTGCATTTTTCATCTCGACAAGTACGTTACGTTGAAACCATTGCGAAGGATAATTACTCTTATTTCATGGCTATCGAGTCATTTAAAAAGTTAAATGAGCAAACAACAGGATTTGTTTCGAGGTTCCCGCGACGCGTTATACTCGCGCGAGCGTAATGAGAACCACGTGGGTGGTTCCGGATACAGTGCCTGCAATGATCGCGAACGACGATGAAGAAATCGCGGGCGTCGCTGATTGTATCTGATGCGAAGGTCACCATCGGCGATATACGCGAAAGGAAAAGCTAAAGAAGCGAGCGATGTTTATTGTTTGCTCGCGCTTTCGTACATAACGGCACGATCGCCGCTGCTTCTTGCGACGCGGACGGGACGCGGGTGCTTTTTGCACGTTATTATCGCGCTCGCGTCGAGGTCGCGCGAGAAAAAGAAATGTAGAGCGGGTGACGAAAAAAAAAGAAGGAGAGCGAGAGCAGACAGCGAGTATAAGACCTAATCGAGGCTGGGAAGGATCTGTGAAATTGGAACGACATTCTGTTAATATAAAAAAAAAAATACACACTGAGAAAAAAAATTTGTTGACTTAAAAAAATAGTTCATTCAACTAAATGCGGCGGTCACGGGCTGTCAAGCAAACATTTATTAATTCAAAGAAATGTCATTTCGAGAAGAAACAGATATACATTCGAATTACTACCGTGTATTTGACTCAAATAAATTAACATTTGAACTAAGTAATTCATATGCAACTAAACGTATTTAGTTCAGTTAACAGTTTTTTTTTCTCAGTGCATAGAGTTCCAGTAGCACTTTTCATAGTTCCGGAGTTCCTTATAAAAATAACGAAGAGTTCTGCATTTTTACACTAAAAAAACAAAAATTAAAAAATGCCGTGCTAACTTCGCGAATCTAGCACGACATCTCCTCCTCTAAAGTACAAGAAAACATTAAATATTAGTACATTTGACAAGAGTTCCAATTATTGCTATCAGAATTCTATCGCTGATTTCAAAAAAAAAATTTACACGATTAACATTGTTTTTTACAATAAAATATTAAACGTACCACGACACTTGGACGTAAAGTATCGTGCTGATTCATTTATTTAAAAATTATTTAAAAAATTGCAATGGCCAGAACTATTTTCGAAAATGATTGTACAGCATAGAACCTCTGTCAGAACTGTCGAAACTGCGATAAATAAGCAGCACGACCTTTTTATCCAAGTGTCGTGGTATGTTTAATATTTTAGTGCAAAAAAAATATTAATCGTGTGAACTTTTTTATAAATTGCAATCATCGACAGAACTCTAATAGTACTGACTGGAACTGTTGTCAAATGAATTAATATTTATTATTTTCTTGTACTTTAGAGGAGGAGGTATCGTGCTAGATTCGCGAAGTTAGCACACTTTCTCATTTTTGTTTCTTCAGGATAAAAAATGCAGAACTCTTCATTATTTCTATAAGGAACTCCGAAACTATGAAAAGTGCTATTGGAACTCTATGTATTTTTTTTTTATATTAACAGAATATCGTGCCAACTTCACAGATCCGGCTGGGAATCGTAACACCCTGTTACACAATGGTGGAATTGTCGACGGGCGCACCCACAGGCATCCGGAAGCGAGGTCGATCGCCCAGTTTCGTTTTGTTGCCGAAGGTCAACCGGGCTTAATCTCTCGGGCTTGCCCCGTCGCCGATAATCGAAGATTAATCGACGAGGTCGTTAAAGAGAACAGCGAGAGGACTGTGCTCTGTCGCTTTCGAGAAACGACGCGATAAAACGTCGACTGATATCGCATTTTGGAAAGAAAAAAAAGAATCCAGTAAGTGGACGATTTCTCGTGGAGCTGCAAATATTTCTCTCATCAACAAAGAGCCAGAGGTAATCTCGACGTGTTAAATCTGTCGGAGTGCGTAGCGGGCTTCTCGTTTCAAATAGAACGTTTACGGAGAAAGCGAAGGCCGTTCGCGAGACGTCGACCTTGATGGCACATTTTTTTTCCCCCTTCGACGCGAAAATAGCGCAAAGGAAAGGGGGTCGACGCGAGTCCCACGCCTTGAAAAAGAAGCGGGTTCCTAGGCTTAGGACGCCGCGCCAGCTGTAATAGAGCGGCGCTACGTTCCGAATATCGCGGGATTTTGGAAACCGGGTTCTATATGCGCGCACAGGAATGCAATAAGAGGAGCGTAGGCGCCAGGAGTCGCTCGTCGTATTACGCTCCTTTTTTCCTCGCGCGACCTGATATTTACAACCGAGATAAAATCTCCAGATTCGCGAGGAGTTCTGCATTCTTGCGGGCGTGAAGCACCGAGCCGGTTGTCTCGTTTAGAAATTCTTTTCGTTCCTCGATCTCCGTTCCTTTACGACTCTTTGCAAACGCGCTGAAGAAACGAAAGGCGAGATTGAAAGGCTCAGTAAATCAGAATGGAGCACGAGATAGAGTTGAGCGATCGCGGAACGGACCGCGTACCCACACTGCTCCTCCTCGTTGCGCCGATTGTCTCGAGTACGACGTGCAGCCTCCTCGTCTTGAAAGCGAATCACCGCGCGTCACGATTAATCTAGTCCGATTGAATCGGTTAGCAGCGGACCTTGAATCTCTTTAACGTAGGATGAGTCCGACGGTGTGGTTCGCCATGGTCGACCTATTAGAATATTATGGCAATCCTCGATTATGCACCGGAGATAGATAAGTAAGTGCATAAGTACTTTAATCGCACTATCATTACTCTTGATTGTCTGCGGGAGATGACGATGCGACGGTAATATTCTCTACCTCGTCGAGTGCGAAGTGTCGTTTTTCGAGGCATGCTTTCTCCCGTAACACGCCGACTTCTACAATGCAGTCGGGGATCTCTCGATGCTCCGTAGTTTACTTTTATCCCAAAATTTGACGAAAAAAAAAAAATAGCAAAGTAACGAAGCATTTTTTCGTTTTAATATGTAACATTCTTAAAAACTTGAAATTTTAAATAATTATGAAATTTATTTGTTATTGGTTTATTTTATTTTGAAATTTATTTACTATAGATTTATTTCTCGTGAACTCCGTTTTAAAAAGTTTGGAAGGTTGGGAAGGTCACAAAAAATTATACTAAAAAAAATGCTGGTAAAGTGCAGGATAATTACGTTAATTCACTACTGACATTTTAAAAAGTCGAGTCCTTCTCACAAATCGATTCGACGTAATATCGGGATAAGTAAACACAGACAGACAAAATCGTGCCTTTTAATTATATGGATTTCGCGAGGCATCCTGTTTCGCAATTTGTATGAAATCCGTCCGCGTTCTTCTCAATGCAGGTAAAAGATTCGCAAACGACGCGCTTCTATTCGTTTCGGATAATTCATGATTCGTCTTCACTCAGAGATTTCTTAAGCAACACAATCCATTTTGTAACTGGCAATCTCACCAATTACCCACCAACAACCTTTTGCGTCTGCATTATGCTCTCTCGGGCTTGAGACGTTTGATTACGCTGCTAATAACCGACGCGCGGAGATCTATTTTCCACCCGCACGACCTAAAGGTGATTTCGTGAGCGAGGTTTTCCATGACAAAAGTGGGCGATGGAAATCTCTACCTCTACACAGAAAAAAATGAGTATCAAATCAACAATTCATTGTTTCATATATAAGCAAGAATATAAAATCTCCTTGGAAGTATTTATAATCTCAAAGAGACATAATTTGCTAACATAAAGAAATTTTGTTTCTTCATGTAAGCAAATTATGTCTGATCAAGATTATCAAATTCTTCCAAGATTTTATATTCTTGCTTATATATGAAACAATGAATTGTTGATTTGCACAGAAAAAAATGAGTATTAAATGAGTATTAANCAAATCAACAATTCATTGTTTCATATATAAGCAAGAATATAAAATCTTCTTGGAAGAATTTGATAATCTTAATCAGACATAATTTGCTTACGCGAAGAGAAAAATTTTCTCCATATGAGCAAATTATGTCTGTTTAAGATTATAAATTCGTCCAAGAAGATTTTATATTTTTGCTTATACATGAAACAATGAATTGTTGATTTGATATTATGTTTTTTTTTCTGTGTGATAATCATTTTTTTTGTGTGGTGTTTTAAATGTCTCGTATAAGGAGCTTTGAAAGTATCGAGCCATTATTAAAATTAAGACTTTTCTTTTCGTTGACAACCAGAAACATTACCATGGAAAATATATTTAATGCCGTTTAAAACTGTCCGCTCGCCACGACGTACCCGTAATCGTTCACGCGCACGTGCGAAAGTCGCGTAAGCCGGATTTCGCTCCAGCTGTTCTCGGTGGAGGTGGACTTGGACGCGAGGCAGCCTACGGGAAAGGTGAAACCTCGTTTCTCGGCTGCGCCGGCAATTTCGAGGGCACGCATTTTGTTTACTCTTCTAAACGCGTCGATGCCTATCGTCGATCGATCGACTGAGACGCAGTAAATCTTTTATTATTAATTTATATCGACGCAAAATTATACGATAGGTAATAAGAAAATTAAATGGGATCATAATCTCAAATCCTATTAACTTGAAATCAATCTTCTGTTCATTTCGTTAATCTACGTAAATATACGTGTGAATATTCGCTGAAGTAAGTTGAAAAATATTAAATCGTTAGAAAACATTGAATTTTCGAGTTTGACGTGTCTCTACAAAAATTTTAAAAAAGAAACTACTTGAATATATGCAATATGTTTAATATGCGATTTTGATATATTTCTATTTATTTATTAACATGCTTTTTATCCAATTTTAAAACACAAAATTTAATTTTTTTATGCTTAATTAAATTTCAATTTTCTCAAAATATGATTTTCAAAATTCGAGTATCACTTTATAATTAAATGACGCATAATACACAATTGATTTCGCACTGCGTGGGAATTAGGTGATGCAATCAGCCGAGGTTGCAAAATTAATTCGATCGATCAAGCGTATAAGCTAATAGAAGAAGCAAAACCTCATTTCTAATTGCCGTGTGCATATGCATCGCGTAACTGCAGAAGCAAAGTTGTAACCTTTAAAAATGTAACATGTGATCACGTAGTTACATTTGCCACAGTTACTATTTACCCGCGTGACGTAATGTAATCTTATTAATAATGCATATATTATTATGTAAAATTTTAAATCCAGTATAATAAATAAAAGAGATTGAAGTATTTCGTATCGCGGAATTTTGGTGTCGTCTATATCTCGAAGGACACGTCGGCATAGTCTCCTTTTCATTTTCTGCGAGGTGCTCGTGCAGCTAGATACTTTAATGTGTGTTTGGCAAGCGTAGAAAATAAGCATATATCATAATTTCGCTTCGGCCGACAGAAGTATGCAAAGGAGGTGAAGAGTTCCGTCGAAGGAGAGTGTGAAACCTCGTTTCTCGATGCACCATGGTTTTGAGGGCAGTGGGGAATGTGGATGCAGCTATGCTGCATTCTTGATGCAGCACTTTTATTTGCGGAGCTCACGCGAAATTAAATAAATCTTCGGAAATTTCGTGCGCTAGCAGACGAAGAATAAAAACCGACTTAACGTTATATCGCGTATGCTCCTCTTTCTATTTCAAAACAGACATATTTTACGCAATTTATATGCCTTCGCGCTTCGAAGAACTCGCGGTATGGAAAAAATAGATTATTTTCAGAAAACGTTACGCAATTAAATGTACTGTTATAAGAAGAGCTTGCGTAATTAAATAACGCTTAGTCCTTCGCTGACGCTCTTAAAGATCGAAAACCTGATTCGTTCCCAGGTAGATCCCACGTTTAACGACGCGCAAGATCACGATAGTTAGGTATTAAATCATTACGCCGCCGAGTCTTGGTTGCGAGCGTAGGCGGCGGCCCTGCTGCAAAAGGATTCCTGACCTACGACACGAGGAGCCTTCGCGAGGCTCGTCTGCCGAGGGCAGTAAACTCTTCTCGACAGTAACCCTTCTCAAGTAGGGGGTTTTAACAAGAGAGCACTCGCGCATCTCTTTCGCGTTCGTCTAATTTATGGTAAATGAAAACATGGTTGGCGGGTACGCGCGTCGGACAAGCACGGCCTCGCATGGCGTTCGCGATATGATCTATGTGTTTCCAATTAATTTATAACAAGCGTCTCCTCGTAAGACACACCGCGATCTTTCGCAAGAAAAGTCTCACGAAATAAAAAATCGAAACCTCCAAGTAGAACAACAAGTCAAAATGACATATCAAAATGATTCGTGACGGATCGAAAAGTGACTTTTAATAATCATTTTAGAACCATTTGACGTCATTTTGATGCCATGATGAACTATTGTCCCACTTGCTTCAATAAAAAAATTTGGAACTAGACATGCCCGCTTCGAACGCTTGTTCCGATCTGATAAAAATATTTTTTTATTTCAACAAAAAGGAAAACTTTCTACACAGAAAAAAAATTAGAATCAAATCAACAATTCATTGTTTCATATATAAGCAAGAATATAAAATCTCCTTGAAAGTATTTATAATCTCAAAGAGATAATTTGCTAACATAAAGAAATTTTGTTTCTTCATGTAAGCAAATTATGTCCGATCAAGATTATCAAATTCTTCCAAGATTTTATATTCTTGCTTATATATGAAACAATGAATTGTTGATTTGACAGTCATTTTTTTCTGTGTAGGAAAAAAAACAGAAATATTTATTAAAAAATTTGGTGTATTCTTGTGAGAAACTACTCTCGTTTCAACGAGATAGAAAACGATCAATTTACGCGTTCCCTTTATATCACCGGATTGTTTCCGTTCGATTTTCGACACGTACTTTCCGTGCATTCAGATCGCGAACGATAGCATTCGATGCCAAAAATATGTTCAGCTGCGTGATATATACGGTGCGGAGAGAGTTATTATTTCGTCGATGTGTGTGTGTGTGTGTATGTATGTGGATGTAAGAACCAAACTGCCGCAGGGCTACGCTCGCGTATCGGGCATTGTAAACTCTTAAGGATAACGACCGCGCAACTCGCGTTATTACCACATTCGGTATTAACAATTAGCCGTTTCCCAGAGAGTAATGATCGTTCCGAATAGTTTACGACGTGGGCAGGGAAGTATATCGCCTCGGAGCAGCCACTTTCGTACGATACCGGTAAAGAACGATTGATTATCTACGTATTCGCAACACACTCGTAATGGGCGTTAATACGTTATCGGTACGCCATCATTCATTGCCTCACTAAAATTACACCCAACGGTCCCATAGTGAGCTATAAACGATCCTTTTATTCGTCCCATTAAACAAAAGTACTACGAAAAGAGAGAAAGAAATAGAGAGAGAGAGAAGAGGAGAGAAAGAGAGACAGAGGAATAATATACTTTGGTTTCTCGTGACCTAGATAAATAAAGTCTTTCGTTAACTGTCGACAATAATACCACATAATATGTTCATTAATGCGCGAAAGAGAAACAATTACAATTTCGTAATATTCCGCGGTAGTCCCACGAGATAATTGGATCTTTAACGATTTAACATTTCTCTAGAATTTCTCATTGAAAGGCGGCGCGATCGCGATCGCGAACGCGATGCTCGCGACGCGATGTCGCGACTTTTATCGAGCGTTGAGTGTCGCTTGATTTTCACGAGCGTGCTCCAGACGACTTTATATTTTCTCCTTCGCATACCGCAAATGTTTTCCATCGTCGGCGTCGGCGGGGTGGGAAGTGACCAGTCGCCGGCCAAGGATAATGGACGGGCGAGCGCAGGAACCGATATCGGTGCATTGGCTACGGTAAATTCTCCGGGTAATTGCCGACGCGGCGAAACCCACGGCGGCGGATAGCGCGAGTCGCCAGAAGGAACATAATAGACGACGCGTATAGCGCTCACGCGCGCTGTAAATCCTCTAATTGCGACGCATGGGGATGGCCACCCTAGGCGCCGATACGTGCGATCTACGCAGGATCTATGCCGTAACACCAAATGGGAAATTCAAAAATGACACAATTAGGTTCTCCAGAATTATCGAATCAAAGTTTAAAAGGTCAGCTGTGTAGATGATACAATATTATTATCAACTTTACATGTAACTGTTTACTTAGAATTTCAATCGTCCAATCAGTTTTGTCCACGCTACACTGAGAAGAAAAAAGATCGTTCATTTAACTAAATTTTTCAACTTGATTCAATTTCTTCAGTTCAACTATTTATGTAATTAAGTTAAATGTATAAATGTTTAAATTAAAATTCAACTCACTGAAAAAAATGATCTCATTATATTAAGAAAACTTGTATGAGTGAATGTTTCTGATGAAACCAAGCAGAACTTCTGGTTATTATAATAAGACTCTGATTATTATAATTAGAATGTTTGATAAATTTTGCTAGAATCTAGTAATTCCTACAAGATTTCTGATTCGTCCGTTTTTGAACAGACGTATTGATTGAATCTACCAGATTTCTAAATGATGCAACAAGACTCTTTTTCTAGTGAAGTATTTTTAGTATGTCAGTTAAATCCTTGAATTGAAGAGATTTAATCAAGTTGAAAAATTTAGTCAATTTAGCAACTTCTTTTTCTCAATGTACACTGAAAAAAAAGTCTGGTTATAATTACTAAATGTATAGTGAAATAGTATCAATTAAATATTTTGTCAACATAACCAAAAATAATTTTATTTTACTAAATGTTTAGTAAATATTATCAAATCTGGTATAAGTTACTAAATATTTAGAAAAGTAAAATTATTTTTGGTTACATTGACCAAATATTTAATTGATATTATTTCACTATACATTTGGTAGTTATAACCAGTCTTTTTTCTCAATGTACTTTGTTCGTTGTTAGGCTTATCCGAGTAAAGTGGAATTTTCGACAAAACAGCTTTAAAATTTATTTGCACGCTTATTTGGGTGAAACGCTTTAATAATAAGTAAGGGCTAAGAAGTTAAGTTAGAAAGACTATTGAATTACGATCTCTTTATCCGTTGACCGGCCGTTCGATTTTATGCACCGCATTTATGGAATAGACCGAGGACATAACAAAGGAGATACCTGTGGCATAATGTACGTGCGCACCTCGCGGTAAATTCTCCCGGTAATTGCAACGCGTGTATACGCGCGTGCGTTTACCGATGGAATCCCCCGCAGAAGGGTAATAATAACCGAGGAGAGTGCTTTCAGCGACATAAACGGATAAAGATTGGATGAAACGCGCCGCCGCGGAGATCCTTATTTTTCCTCGCCGCGTACATCCGTTTTCTCAGCATAAAGTGCCGACCAGTGAAGGAGAAAGAAAGAAAAAAAAGGAAAGAAAGAGAGAGAGAGAGAGAGTAAGAGATCTATAACTTAATTCTGCAGTGCAGTCTATTTCTGTGCAATCAGCGTATCGTTGCGCCATCGATTTGCCACAGCTCATCTCTGTGATTACTAATTTAATACTACTCCGTAATAGAGCGGAAAACAACTGAACAGATACGTAACAGAGCTTCAGCGATTAAACGCAAGAAATTACTCATTTTCATATAACGAAAATGAAATGTCGAAACGAACGAAACAAAGCCTTATTTCTTCGGGTCTCATGTAATTCGCAATTTAATCGCCAAAATTGTTTTAAATTCACAGAAACTAAGATTTTTTTTAAGAGGAAGAAACTTTATTTGGATTTGTAAGTTCTAAATATAGGATGGTAACGTGACGAAGGTTAGAAAACTGCATGGAGGCTCTTGAGTTGGGGATGTCCGTCGCGCGCGAAATTCACTGCTATTTTATTGCTTGCGCTAGCGAGGGTGTGTCCAACCATGGATACCGATGAAGGGAAAATATCGTGTCTTACGAATGTTACGCTCGTGTTCGATAAGCCGTGTCCAGCGTCGTATTCTTTGCGCTAGACGCTTATGCGATCGCGGGAACCTGAGATACACATTCGCGCTCGCGGTAAATTCTCCTCGGTAATTGCGGTGCGGCGTGGCCGTTTGCGTGGGTGCTGATGGAATCCTGGGCACAGGATAATGGGACCGGGCACATTTTCAACGGAATAAAACTGTGAGAGCGTGTAAAACGAAGAACATAGTGGCTCACGTGGAGACACAGGGAGCGAGTCACTTTCCCCTTCTTTTCTCGTTTTTTTTTGCAATCTGTTGTTAATAATAATTTTTCTTTAGAGTATTTGGGCGAAGAAGGTAATAGATGCTTGTTAGCATCATTATTATTAAATTATGATTGTCAATTTAATATTGTGATATTACTATTCTCGTTCAATAGGATAATAGAACTGTGTTTCAAAATCGAAAATTTATTCGGCGCGCAATTTGATGAGCTTGAAATGATGTATAAAATTACACAAAAAATATCAGCACGAAGATTCTAGCTGTGACCGATTAAGGCTCTTTAATTAATTTTGTTTTCATGGTCTATATTTATATCTCCTATTATTAACTAATAATTTTTATTGCGAGATTAGCTCGTTATTAACACCATCCGAGTCAAAATTCGAGGTTCCTGATATGCAGTTCGAGATCATCTTAAGATAGTTTATTATTGTACGATAAGAAATATTAACATAATAAGGCATGTAATAATATAATAAAGCGTGAAAGAGTGTTGCTGGTCCGAGTCGAAATTTTACTTTTACTTTCGGCCTCAATTGATGCTTTAAACATTCAAATAGATCTCTTTTGAATCTATTGATTATAATAGGATTTTTGTAGAGAGTTTTAAGAGATAACGAAAACCTCTTTTTAACTTCAAAAAAATTTTTCGATAATTATTTTTAGGCACAAGATAGGAGTTCAAAAGGTCTAATTGAGGTAGAAGTAAATAAAATTTCGAATCGGACAAACAACACTTTTCACGCTTTATTATATTATTACACGCCTTATTATGTTATTAACTTTGATCGTACACACCGACTATCTTAAGATGATCTCAAACTGCATATCGTGAACCTCAATCGATTTTCCGTGCGAGGAAAAGAGCCACGTATATATATGATAATCAAATCGGAATTTTTCTTCACCGACCGTAACAACTATAGATTATTCCCTTTCAACTACACGTGCGCAGTTGCACTTGGAGAACCTTCGAGGGATACGAGTAAGCCGCTTATCCGTCCCTTTCTCATTCCGAGCCGCGGAATATTTCCACTTCAGCGCGAACACAGTTGGGAATGTGGCAGTTTTTACGTGTCTACGGGGAGGGTTGTCCGTAATGCGAGGTACGTATGCCGCCAGTAAATTCTCCCGATAATTGCGTAGCGGCGCGGGTGCTCTCGGGATTCTGGAGAAAGGATAATAGTCGAGGGAAGTGGTTTTCAAAGCGCGGTTACGTGTACGTATATCCAACGCGAGAGCACCGAGACGCGGGACTACGAGTCCGCGGGACTCAAAGGTATATCGATTTTATTGCTCTGCGCGATCGTAGTTCCCTCCCGTCATGGCTAAGTGTCCGAGGACAACGGTGCTCCGCGTGGGTAACGTTAAAGGACGTAAATTTAACCGGCTCGAATAGCGATGATTTATGTCCGCGCGCATGCGGTGGGCGTACATACGCGTTTACGGATCGATCGATGCGCGTTGCGTAAATTATATCGATTTTATTTGCCAGTCTCCTCGAACGGCGAAGTCGACGCGAGACCGTCTGTCGAAGCTTAGACAGCGTCGACAATCCGGATCGGAATTGAACGTCGGTCGAAAGCTAATGAAGTGACATTGCATACTGAAAAAAGAGTTTGGTACACTGGGAAAAATGATGATTTTATTATGTCAACAAGACATATGATTGATTGTGTTCTGATGGAACCAAACAAAATTTCTGATTATTAATAAAACTCGAAATTTTAGAAATTAAAATGTTTGATAGACTTTACTATAATCCGGTAATTCCTACAAGATTTCTGATTCATTCATTTTTTAACAGATTACATCTATCAGATTTCTATACAGAAAAAAATGACTATTAAATCAACAATTCATTGTTTCATATATAAGCAAGAATATAAAATCTTCTTGGAAGAATTTGATAATCTTGATCAGACATAATTTGCTTACACGAAGAAACAAAATTTCTTTATGTTAGCAAATTATGTCTCTTTGAGATTATAAATACTTCCAAGAAAATTATTCTTGCTTATATATGAAACAATGAATTGTTGATTTGATACTAATTTTTTTTCTGTGCAATTAATGCAACAAGATTCTTTTGTTAGTGTAACAAGAATCAAGCTTAGATGATAGTTACCAAGTTTTAGTGAAATATACAGAAAAAAAATTAGTATCAAATCTCAAATTATTTGAGATACCACATTCTATAATCTTTAAAACAGAAGACTCGATCATGATTCGAGGATGCGACGGGTTGTTTCGCGAGCAACGCCGTAACTCACATCTTTTAGAAAGGATAACGCGAGCACTTCGAGAGCGGCTGAGCGCGATCTGCGGAGCCCTTGACGCCGAGAGATATCCCGGCGATGTGTAAATCATGGGGCGTAAACTGCATTCCGGCTGCTAAATTACTTTGCTGATGCGAGCCGACGGTATCGCGAAACTGCCCGCCTACGCGCCGAACCAAGTCCGCCTCTCTTACGTACACATATTGTACACGCGTATATCCCTCTAATGGATATATGTAACGCTGTGCGATTGCATCATATATTTCAGGCTATCGAGGTGGTTGACAATGGATTACTGTAGAGTCCATTGTATAATCTTTCCCGCTACTAATCTTATATCGTTTTATAATCCTTTTACGTTTCTTTTTAATAATTATATTTACATGCAAATATATAAAATGTATGACGTTTTACATAGAATATTATGTATGATTTTGAATTGATTTACATATTTAGAATTACTGACGAATAAAAAGAATTTGCGATTTTTATTAAATCTAGAGATGAAAATGATTGAAAAAAAAACTTAGTAAAAACAGTCTTTTACTTTCTAGTTTTTAGTTTTTTTTTTCAGTTATTTTTATCTCTAATTAAGTCACATCGATTTGATTAAGGGAAAGAGAAAAATGAAGATCGATTTGACTAAAGGGAAGAGAAAAATGAAGATTGAGAATAATATTTTTCAATTAATCGCGATAAATACGTAATAATAAATTTAAATTAAATACACCAACTGAGAGAAATCGTTTGGTAGTGATCAAATGAATTTTATAGTTACTGGTACCAAAAACTTTGTTACATTTAACAAAAAAATCAAAAACTTTTTGTAATTTGTTGTATAAAAATAATTATTTGGTTAAGACTACAAATTGTTTGGTCAAAACAACTATATGTTTAGTAACTATCACTATAAAATTCATTTGATCACTAATCAACCAAACTTTGGTTGATTTTACAAAACATTTCTCTCAGTGCAAGATAATGTGATCACGAAATGGCAGTTAAATTCTTCAGAGGCATTTCGATGAAACAGTTACTGACCATCACCAAATTTTCACTTTATACTAACGTAACTGATGATGTAAATGAGATGGCATCACTGTATATTTATGTAATTCATATTTATTTATCAGATCGCGAAGTTACCGTTTACGGATACGATTACGTGAATGCTAGCTAGTATTTCAATTAATCGATGATTTACTACGAGACGTAACACACCGTGACTACCGCACCCTCCGCTATTTGATTTGAATACTCGTTCCGTTAGCACGTGGTCAGACTCGGCTATTTCCATAAGTGAGACATCTTCTTTCCGAAAAAACGAATAAACGTGCGCGAAGGTCGAATCCTAGTTATTGATTTCGCCGCGGCTTGCAAATTTCTGCCTCTCTATTTTTACTTTTTCACGTATATCGACGCAATGCGTGCAAATCAGAATTATTCGGACCGGAGAAAAGGACTACCGTCCGTCGATGTGACTAATCATCAATTCTATAATCCAGCGACGAATTTAGGACACGAATGCGTAAGCCCCGATTTACAATAAACATAGCAAAGGCCAAAAAAAAACACAGACCTTCATATAACGCATATATTGAGAAAAAGTTGTTGACTAAGTTTTTCAACTCGATTAAAATTTTTAGTTCAAATATTTATGTATTTGACTTAAATACATAAAATACTTGAACTACAGTTTAAGCATTTATATATTTAACTTAATTACATAATTATTTAACTTAAATACATAATTACCTCAACTGAAGAAATTTAATCAAGTTGAAAAATTTAGTCAAATTAACAATTTTTTTTTCCAGTGTAAGAAAATTAATCAACCAGAGGTTTTCTTTCATTTCTATTCTAGGAAAAGAAATAAAGGATTCTGATTGATTGATTCTCTTATGCGTTATGCAAGAGTCTTTGCTTTGGCCTTAAGCCTTTACCCTTTTGCTCTATGCTCTGAGCTGTGACATTAATTTTAAGCTCTATAATTGAGATTTAACTAGTACTCAAAGAGTGGATCAAATTTAACAAAATTAACTAGACAGTAATGGATAATAGAAACGCTCGTATTGATGTTAAAAAACATAAATTTAAAAGACTGGTCGAGATTACGAGTCAAACAATTCTGGATGTTGATTAAACTTTTATTCCGATCACAATCATAAACGCAAAAAAACGCAAATAATTCAGTACGTTTCGGCTATACTTAGCCTTCCTCAGCCGATATAAATTACTTATAAGATAAACATATTAAAAATTGAAACGAGCGAAAAAACGAAAGAAAAACTACAGCCGTTCGATACGCAGCTTTATATAACTGTGTATCGAACGGCTGTAGTTTTGTATTTCTTCCATTTTTTCGCTCGTTTCAATTTTTAATATGTTCATCTTATAAGTAATTTATATCGGCTGAGGAAGGCTAAGTATAGCCGAAACGTATCGAATTATTTGCGTTTTTTTTTTGCGTTTATGATTGTGAACGGAATAAAAGTTTAATCAACATCCGGAATTGTTTGGCTCATAATCTCGACCAGTCTTTTAAATTTATGTTTTTTAAAATTAATTAGTTTGCTTAAAGTTTAGGGATTACGGCAGCACCCAGAAATGCTTCTTGCTGAAAATGTGTTTTGTCAGAGAAAAACGATTACAGTTTAGAACTTGCAGCAAAAAAGATATTAACGACTTAGACTCTGCGTACAATAGAGGAATATTAGATATTAGGAATAGAAATTAAAATTTTAGAATCAGTTTCTTCAAACCACCATGAACACCATAAATAAATAAGTTGTATTGTATCTTGTACGATACATTTATATCTTATTTATATCGTCTTATTCGTATTCATTGTGCGTTACGTTTAACATTCATTGAGAAAACTGATTCTAAAATTTTAATTCCCATTCCTAATATCTAATATTCCTCTATTGTGCGCAGGGTCTTACCCGGAGCTAACAAAACGCGAACGGGATACCCCGCGAAAGCGCGACGGCCGGTTGCACGAATCCGCGGATCTCTCGCGAGGGGATCGGAATTTCTTCTTTCTTATTATCTTTCATCTTAACGTGACGCGATCTCTCTCGCGGCGGATACACGTCTCTCTTGCGAGACGAAACGATCCCCTCTCGTTCCCCGCTACCCGCCGCCTCGTTAACCGATGGGAACAGATTTCTGATTGCGTCCCCTTATACCGTTGCCGAACGCCGTCGTCCGCCTTAGCTGCCTGCCTGCCTGCCTGCGGTGCACACGGTGCAACCGAGCACCTCCGGGTGGATTTCGCAAAGGGACCATTTCCACGCCGAGCCGCCCGGCCGCCGTGTTACCGAAATATAGCAACAATATCATTAAAGCATTCTCCTTTGTTCGGATCCTCACGGCGCGCAGCGCGGAGCAGCGCGGCGTCTCGCCCACGCTTCGCGATGAATCCGCGGCGCGGATCACGACCGCGGCGACGATGGTCACTTTCGCAAATTCGCTTTCGTCGATTCTGTCCCGCGAGAAGTCCGCGAGGGAAGCTCCATTCGACACGATTACGATTACGTTTCGTCGGCGAGATCGAACGGCGTGATTCTCTGATGAGAACGCACGAGCGAAGATGCGATTGAGGTCTCCGACTCGATTGGGTACTCTCAGCAGTTACCACTTGTAATGTTATTACGTAAACTAAATCGACAGGCATAAGCGGATTTGCCAGCAGGCATACAAATCGGTTGTGCTTCAAGCAAACCGTTTTACTACTTAAGAGCCTCCTAATTGTTCTGTCAATTTGTAACCGCTTATCTCGTAATAAAGTTTATATCTACACATAAGTAAATAATTGCTAAGCAATTCAAGTCGTGAATCAACTATATTGAACTAACACACGCACAATTGTTTAATAATCTCGCAATTATTAATATTTTTAATTTAAAGTTTTGTTTTTTTTTTACAACCAGTCAGCAGCGATTATAACTTCTCCATTTGGTCGATCGCTGTGTCTGATTGATATTTCGCTTTAATAAATCCAAGTCTTGGCTGTCCGAGCAAGATCTTCCGGTGACAAAATTTTCTCGGAATAAGCCACGAATTTCCCGAGAGACTCGCCGTTTCGCAAGGCTTTTCAACGAAATTATTCGCCGGCGCGCTCGACTCTAATCCAAGCTCGGCCACTGCTGCGAGCGGCGAAGTTTCGCAAATCGGTCGTTTCGCATGCGAAACCGACCTACCGTGCTACCGGATTGCAAAAGGCCTCTCCTCCCTCCCTCCCTCCTGGACAGAAAGAGACGAACGTGCAAAACCGCCCGCGGAGATTCCTACATTTGGGAATGTTAAATTGTCGTCGTCGTCGTCGTCGTCGTCGTCGTCGTCGTCGTCGTCAACGTCGTTGTCGCGGGAACGTTTCTTCGAGGGAAGGAACCTCTCGCGGATAATTATGTATTATGTAGACGCTTTTAATTGCTCGCACACACATGTAAACGAAGCGACGCACGCACTCGCCTCACACACACACACACACACACACACACAAGATTCTTCACTCGGTTATCGTAAATCTCATAAACGAGATAATTATAATGATTCGTTTACTCTTACCACTTTTCTTAGACTTGAATGACTATGACAGGACGATAAGTTCGAGAATGCATTCATTAAAACCTTAAGTAACTGATATCTCATTTGAGTAATATTTCCTCTCTATATGTGCACTGTTAAAAGTAGGCAGCAGAAATCAATATAATGTAACGGAAGCAAATTTCAAGCAGATACATTAAAAGCATTTAATGTTGTCAAATGTGCATTAAATTTTTTGCACATACTGTTCTGTTACAAATACATTAAACTTAACGTACTTGTGTAACTTAAAAATACGTTGAATTTCATGACGTTTTTAACAGTGTAGAAGAATCTGTTAAATTTATTCTGAGAAAAATTATAGAAAAAATATTGATTGGAGTAATTACAGTAATCATTCGTAAATTGCAGAAATCATTCGTGTGGAGTAAATGTTTCTATACCTGAAATTTACATAGAAACATTATTATTAATCTTTAATGTGTTTTTTTATAATATTAAAATTTAATTGTAACTTTAAATACTTTAAAATATTTATAAGGTAGAACATTTTAAATATTATAAAAATTAATGTTAAAAAAGTAATTTTGTTACGCAACTAGATCAGAGCTTATATCTTGAGAAAATGTTTTTCAATTTTTTTAACAAGAAATACTGTGTATTTGTCAAGATAATAATTTTTATTTTTGTTTTATAAACAGTACAATTAAAAAAAATAATTAGGACAAATATTTAGAGCATCAAAGACAGGCGTTTTAAATTGTCTGAATACTGATTCAGATGCTTTAAAAGTTTTTATTATTTTCAAGAGAATTAAAAAAATTCGTATTTTTGTACATTAATAATAACGTTTATATTTCATATTTCAGTTAATTATATAACTAAATCATATATTATTTTACATCGTGAATCCTTACAAAAATTCAATCTTGACTTTGCATCGTTACTTGTCCGGTTACGGGGACATTTACTTTATTATACAGCTGACGTCTTTAAATCGAAAGTGTGTTAAGTAACATCCTATTTAAAATTAATATATTTTATAAATATTTATGTATTAATATTTATCAACATTCTACGTTAACACCTCGATCTCACATAGAGATTTATCCCTCGGGTTTTGCCCGACGTAAAGAAACCATACGACACTCGTGTAAATCGGCTTATCGAAGCAATAAAACTCTGCTGGAAAGACACGCACGTTCGAAAGAGAGGTGGTGCGCTCGTGCGTCTCGATCGGTGCGCAACACATCGGTCGCCCATGCGAGACATTCCTGTCAATCGAGGATCAGGATCTCGCGCAAGCGACGGAAAAACTTGGAGCTCTCCGAGGAATATGTAGCGCTACCCTCGGGCGCACCCCGGGGGATCGGCGGACGCGTGTCGGCTCGATTTCCGCGTGTGCCAGTTATCCAACGGCGCGGACATTACGTAAACTGACATTTTCACAGCTAATACGAGCGAGCGAGCATGCGATTTCAGCGAGCTCTACGAGCGATAGCCTTTCCCGCGTCGCGCGACCCTCTCGCGAAATAAAAAATAAAAAAAGACTCCGCATCGATAAATTATCCTGTCGCGCGAGACCGCGCAATCAATTCTCCGTCCGATCGATCTGCGATATTGGCGATATCACGAACTGACCGATCGAAATGTTCAATTAATATTTGTTTAATCTGGATGAAATTCTTATAGAAAATTTTGTAGATTTTTACTTCGAAGAATGTGTCGATTTTAATGCATTAAAAGCACGATGCGTCTAATTCGATTGATTCGTAAGTAGCATTGACGAGCACTCGTTACATTTCAACATCGAAGCTCGCGTAAGAGAGAGGCGAAGCGCGAACGGTGCACAGAAAAAAATTACTATCAAATCAACAATTCATTGTTTCATATATAAGCAAGAATATAAAATCTTCGTGAAAGAATTTGATAATCTTGATCAGATATAATTTTCTTACATGAAGAAACAAAATTTCTTTATGTTAACAAATTATGTCTCTTTGAGATTATAAACACTTCCAAGGAGATTTTATATTCTTGCTTATATATGAAACAATGAATTGTTGATTTGATACTAATTTGTTTTTCTGTGTGGCACTTCAAATGTGTTTCGAGTATCGACGAGACCGCACGTAAATGAGCGGCAAAGTGTCATACGACCGCGTGGACGGGTGAGCGAAGTCAGGTGGCTCGTCGTCGCCTTTAACGCACATCCTCGCGCTCGGCATATAAACGGGTGGAGGCGCCGCACGATGACTAACGCAAGTCAGGCAATTAAACTCACCCACTCTCGACACGACCGCCAGAATCAGCAGCACGCTGCTCACGATTATCATCTTCCCTCGTGGTCGTTGGTCGCTGGCGTAGGAATCACGGCGACACGTTGGTGTCGGTGGTAGACCAGGGGGGACGATCGCGCGGCCGCGCTTATCCTCTTCCCCTTTGGCGCGCGCGGACTCTCACACACCCCGACCGCACCAAAGGTAGGCGCGAAACCGGCGCGGGAATTTGCAACTCGCTCGAGCTCACGGCGTCTGGGGGAGGAGGGATCCACCGGACTCGATTACCCGCGAATTGATCTCGCGGGTCGATCCTCACTCCGAATCTCCGTTGTTTTTTTTTTTTTTTTCCCCCAAATTCCCTTCNNNTCCCCCAAATTCCCTTCCTCCCTTCGTTTTCCCTCCGACGAGCGCGCCGACGAGCGAGCCTACGAGCGATCGTGCCGCAGCAGCAATGCAGCGCCGTTTAACTCAGAGCCGCGAGTGCGCCATGGACGTCGCAGAACGTATGCTACGGTCACGAGGAGAGAAAGGTGACTGCGGGTATATACGCGAGGCGTGCACGATGCCGCCTGTCTTCATGGCATAGTCACCTTTCTAGCAGAATGGCAACAAAGAAGGGAGCCCTAGTGCCTTGTAGCCACCACCGCGCGCGCGTTGCCCACCACCTCGAGCACGGTAGACGCTCGCGATTACTTGCAGGGATGGAGTGGAGGGGACCAGGTGGTGGACACTCGTCGCCTGAACCGCTCGAAGCTTTCCTCCGCGTCGTGTCGCGCCGCGCTGCATCGTCAACCCTGAATCCGTTTCCGGTTTTCCTGCGGCCAAAGTGGGAGGCATGCAGGGGGTTGCGCGGCGATGATGAGGGGATGCAATCCGAGATCAGATACTTGCGCGATTCTCTTGCCAAAGCGAGTCTTTCAGGAAACAGATAGAACCCCTCCTCGCAGAAGAAACCTGAGAATTGCCAACAATGAAAGCTGCAAAGTTAATAATTATGACGTCACGAGTATCAAATAATCAATATTATGTAGATCGATAAATCTATAATTATCGATGAATATTTTCATGGCTCGTGTACGCCACTTCGACTAACTCCGATTAACTCAATTAATTGAAGTTGATCAAAGTATGATCTTATGACAAACAAAAATTATTAATAATATTATAAACAATATACAGTAAAATATACAACAAAAATATATAATATAAAAATTAATATCATTAGTTTAAATGTTTTCGTGTTTCGAAAGACGTCGCAAAATTTACAATTTAATAAATTTAAGGTCGGAAATTATTATTATTGAATAATCAATAAAATTAATCACAGTTACTCTCAAATAGCATTTTGTACAAAACAGTTTATTTTTTCCCCATATAAAATGACTAATACTATATCTTATTACCTTACATTATTTTTTTTCCGCAATACGATTACATGGAAAATGTTTAACAGATCGGAACCATCGCTTCATAACGGGTAGAATCAAAGTATCTGCGGCCACCGCGTAGGACTTTTTTTTTTCTTTGTACGAGGATTACGCCTGCCCGCGTCAGTAACGATTGGAACATATTTGATTAGGATTGTTCGCCGAGCAGTCAAAGAGGATAGAGATTATCCTACCAATTTCTATATACACACCCAGATATTAATTTACATTTATCAACTAATGTAACAACTCAAGGACAATCGAAAAGTAGATCAACCGTTAAGATTGACAAGTACGAAAAATTAGGGGTAATAAACTTCAATTAACTCACAATCGCTTTTGATTCTAACGCATTACGCATACTTCCTCAAGTTGCAGAAATATATTATGCATAAAAATTGCAGAGCTTCTTAGTTATCCCTCGCGAATGATTACGGAACGCACGATAGAAGAAAAAAAACATATCACATATATAAATAGCTTTCCGTCTTCAACACACGCATGCAGATGCCACATTATTGTACAATCCTTCTAACCGAGGGACTACATGTTATTTCTCTCATCGTGTAACAACGTATAGCGGTGTAAACGACTAGATATTGTTGCGACGCCTTGACAAAAAGAAATTTTCTCTTTCTTTTCGAACATGTTCCTGAGAACTCGGCAGTAGATTTCGAATAGATATGTTGAACTGAATAGATATGCTGATTGGATTCGTTAAATCCATTCTCGTGAATCAATGCGATTTCAAATCGGATAGAACGTTTACAGAGTAAAACAATGCAGCATACGCAATAGTATGCACATAAATAATTGTGCACAATTGACAAAATCTCTTTGGATATAAAATTTGATCCACTTTAAATATATGAAGTTTATATATTTTAAAAAGGGCGAAGAGGAGTAGAGGGGAAAAGGGAGAGTTAGTAAGGCGACGCTTAATAAAATGATACGATATCAAAATTATTTGATAGCAAGAAAAATCGATAGTAACGATCGCATTAAACCCTAACATCTTTACAATTGTTTTAAATATAAACAGATCTTGCTTGCACCTCGCCTCGATACAAATATCGACTGTCACGTCGTCACTATCAAAGCACTTGACGAAGTCTGCCCTAAGACTTTACGGATTTCTTACGTATCTCGAATCTAAGAAGAATTACATGAAATACATTTATTCAAATAGAAAAACATTCGCAAATCTCTATGATTAAAAATATTGTTATACATACAAACGCGATATCTTTTCCGCTTCTTTCTTTTCTCTTTAGCTGCAAGATAATTGTACGAAAACACGCGCATCAGAAAAATTTGATTTTTCTTTATCTTTTTTATCAAACCATTCAAACGATTTCAATGATCAGTACGTGAAAAATTCAAGTATTTCTTAAATAACTTTTTTATTAATAATTAGGAAACGATTTGTATGTACATCAATTAAATGCTGACTCGCAGTTAGTATGATGGCTGCGCGAGACATCGTCAAATATAGAAACGGCGTCATTACGACTCTACAATTTGTACAAAATTATTCGCAAATAAATCGCAGGATTATCACCATGCGTCCTTGCTGAATAACGGACTTTGATTTGCTTTGCCCGACAACACCGATAGCCTAATATGGCATAGCACGTGAACGCGCAAATGTTCCCCGTACTTCTATATATGCACATTCGTACGACGGTAGATCTGTTTTTCTTTTTTTTAACTATACTTATTGCACTTGCTCACAATTCTCCGCTCTTTCCTTTCCTATCTTCGAAAATTCTGTACATGCATATCTTTTCTGAACCTAACCTATTTTCATCATAAGTACAGAAAAGATACAAGTGTGCTAAAAGAAACAGATCTAGCATTGTACGCGAAGATTTTGCGTTATCAGGCGCGCTTGAAAAAATTAAATAGTCACGCGTAACCGAGCAGTGTGTACAATTCTAATTACTAACTAGTTCAATTTGCCTATACTTCTTGCGCAAATTGCTCACGGAATCTTTGAACAGAACGGGATCCAGTCGCATGTTAGATCGCAACAGTGGCATATATCCGAAGACAGCGACAAATGTATTCATGCAAGTTTGTCGCTGTATGAAATGATCCGGGTCATTCCATGGCGATCTGAAATCCAATGATGCAAAAAATACAATATCAACTTATTATTGAATATAAATATTGTACATATGATCTTGATGGAAGCACAACGATACCTACCTAATTCCGGCTACCGTTGTATCTTTGTACAGCTTTCGCTGCGTCACTTTAATGGGTGGCCTTCGAGTTACGTGACTCACCAGGAAATTCATGAGTATATCCTCGCAGTTCTGCGACTGCTCCACAGTCTTGTGGAGGGTCGAGCTTAATAACTCGGTATACAGAGTATTATAATAACGGTGGTAAAAAGCGGCACCGGTGAGAATGATACTGTAGTCGTTTGTCCACTTACTGGTATAACCCCAGGAACGCTACAAACATAAAAGCCAAATTAGCTCGATTACGAAACAGTTTACAGATTGGACGGAAGTTATTTAACGAGGGCTGCATAATACCTTTGAGTCATCCCAATAGTGCGACCTCGCTGGATACCCTACTATTCGATCGGGAAATGATCGCCAAACCGTAAAAGCGAAGTCAATCTCATCGGTATTTAGTGTGGCGTCCTCGTCGAGCGACAATATGGCACTAGTTTTGATTAACGGATGAGGATAAAAACGTTGAGATATACCGTCAACCGCGACAACGTGGATTGACGCTCTGATACCTTGCCAACGTGGTTTTCTTGGCACCGGAATGTCCGAGTTCCACATAAGTATTATCTTGAACAAAATAATTTGTTATAACACGTATCACACAAAAATATCACAAAATTCATAGCAAAGATAGAAATAAAATAATAAATCAGCAATGTGAACAGGCTTACCTTATCTAGATATTTGCTTTTCGCGAGACTCCTAAGTAAACGAAAAAGTACGGCGGTGGATCCCAATTGTGAATAGATTATGGCAGTGAAAGTATTACCAGGATTACTATTTGAAAAGGGAAGTTCCTGCTGGCTATCGGCGAATTGCGGTAAAATTGACAGTGCTCCGGGATTGGTATTCCAGACGATTCTTTCCCGTGCACCTTCCCATGGCAAACGCTCGCGAATATTCTAAATTGACAATTATAATTAACGAAAAATCGAAAACGAAATTTTAATAAGTTTGCAATGAAAATTGACAATCACCTCGAACACGGTGAATACAATTTTTTCAATAGAAGAAAAATATCTCTCCCATAAAAATTGTGTTTGCTGTCGTAGTTTAAGAATGTGTACATTGGACTCGGATCTTAATATATCTGGAATCTGTAAGATTCATGAAATTTAATCATCCGTTTTGAAATCAAATTACTTTTGAATTAGAAATATACACTTGAATTTCAACTTACTTGGAGTAATAATCTTTCATCGGAGAATATTACAGCCTGGGTCCAATCGATACGCTCATGAAAGGGTAGAGCCCAACCGTTACTTAAAATAACTGGAATACATCCCGATCTCAGAGCTTCTAGGAACCGAAAGCTACCTAATCGTCGTCCTCGCGGAACCAGACAAAATGTAGCATTCATTAATAAAATTTCATAGTCGTATCTGTAAAATGGAAAAAAATATGAGATTATATTTTAAATTTTATCTTGAACAACATCTGCACAATTCAAATAATTCCACATTTTTTTTTTACTTACGTATCATATTCCTGATTATCCTGCTGACAGTGTTCATCCTGCAATTCCCTCCAGGCCTTCCCATGACGGCAAGTCGTAACAAACACCAAATCTTTGCCATTATGCAGATGATAGAGAGCATTTCTCGTCTCAGATCCAATGCCGTGCACATATCGTTTTCCCTTAAAAGCTGCCACATATTTTTTATTATTGGGAAAATTATTTTCTAACGCTTGGCCGGATTCTCCCCCACGTTCCGGATGTTGTTTGCCAAACAGAGGTATCGACACATCGAAGTCCGGTCTGTGTCTAAAGATGGACATGCTGGCCTTAGCGAGCATGGCGTAACCCACGTCAAAAGCCAGCGACTCTTCCGCATAATCGGGCCACGTACCAGAATATAAGTTAAATATCAGATGATTTCTTCCATTATTCCAATATGGTAGGTGCAGCAGTTTCGAGGGGAGATTGTGTACAAATTCAGTAGATAAGGGATCTCTATCTAACGTGTCCAGGGCTAAGACAAATATACATGCTCGTGCCGGATCCGACGTGTAATATCTCGACTCTGTGATAACGTTTAATATTTTTTGGTATAGTGGACTTATCACATCCTCGACCGGGTAAACGTACACGGTGAAACCTTGCTTGCATCTAGTGAAGTCAAAGCAGGTTTCCATGCGGCAATGCCGTATACGCTGTGACATAGCCAAAGCCCCGCTGGATGTCTTTAAATCTTTGTCATAGAACTCTTCGTTTAGACTTAAATATGAAGGCAATCGCTCGTAAGGCAACTGAGATCTGCCTGTCCATTTTTCGCTTTTTAAACGATATCCACCGAAATAGCAGTAACCAAGAAACGCACATGTTACAAATAATAATAGATAGCGTTTCTTGGCTTGCATCTTCAATACAGTCAAGTTATACAAAGATATATGATAGTTCTAAGCATTCTTTTCCCATGTAAAAGGTCTATATTCAGTCACAAGCACATTGTAATGGTTACTTATGTTATGGCTCAGAAGTTCCTCCAAGATACAGTCACTCTTGTTCTTTCATATTGCTGCAACAAAACGAAGAGTCCACGTGTCAAGTATAACGAAACAGCTTTTCATAAACGAAAAACGGAGATACATTAACGAGAGTAAGAAAAAACATTTGTATAAATAAATTTAACAAATATTTAAATAATAAATTCAAAAATTTATGGTTACATATATTTTGTTAACGTAACACTTGTTATCATAATGATGAATCATCTCGGGAAACACATATCTGCGGTATCGCACTATCATTACACTATTCTCTACATCTCAAATTCCGAATCGAGCAGGAAAAGATAAAAAAAAAACCGAACGACGTTTGGAGGAAAGCTATTACCTGGTCGAAACTAAAACAGAAGCTAGACATTGACAGATAGAGCTCGAGCTGCCCGGTCCTCCCGAGATACATGACGGACTGGCTGAATGATAATGCAAGCCCTTTGATAAGATTCTACTGGCGATAAAATTCCTTGCGCGCACAACGATTCAATGGTCGAGCCTCCAGTCGCCGATCCGACCATCCGACGGCGACGAGGTAACCTATAAGTCGCGCGAGCCAAATCCCGCTCGATCGGCGATCGCACTACAATTCCACGTCATTACCGAGTGGCACGCGCGACTCATGATACCCTCACGCGAGATACACGGATACACCCGTGTCTTTTTACGACACGGTCGCGCACCGCCGACGCGACGACATCACCATCATTCTTGTAGGTTATCTACGGCGCGCAGCAATCCCGTCGAGCCCGCGGCGGTGACTTCACGCCCACTCGCATTTCGGCCCGGTGCCGGACGGATGATACGCGTGGCATCGATCGCCGAACGCCCGCGAGTGCAAAATCATTGCACGCCGCGGCGCATCGAGATAATCGCTCTGAAAAGCAAACGCGAACGGTGCCGTGACGTCGGGACGATTAGACTGGCACACCGCCTACCGTCCTGCGCCTTACTTTACGCCTGCGTGAACGAACGTCACGATGCAGCGCGGCGCGGTGCATAAAATCGCTTAACGAATGCGCACATGAATATGTATATATTATTGTATTATAAAACAATAATATTTGATGATAATATTTTCATACACTTGTGTGTACATATGTTTATATATATATAAATAATTATAGAATGTAATGTCACGTGTGTGTGCGTGTGTGCATTTACAAAATTTTTTATGTTTATGCACAATAATCATGCGTGCGCGCGTGAAAATATTCCTGTTTTGTTTTGTGGTAGTTTTATTTAAATTTTACATCATTTTCCACATAAATGTAGATACAATTTTATTTATTTTGAATTGATTTTGAACACAGAATATGAGAGTCGTGAGTGTTTTTAAAACTCTAACTGCTTTTGCGTGCAGTTTCTATCTCTCAGACTTTGCGCGCATGCGCAGGTAATACAAATATATCACCGTATTCCATATTCATCATGTAAAGTGTTCGAAATGTCACTCTATGAATTTTTATAAAGCGTTTAAAAAAAAATTGAAAAAAGAAGTTTCAATCAGCAAACAGTAAGGTTAAACAAAGAATTTCCACTTAAAGATTAATTAACTGCATTCCGAAATTCACTGCCAGTATCGAAAATTTAAAGATATCGAAACGTAACCCCTAACATTGGAAAGGGGAAGAAAAGGGATCATAGAGAAGTTAATTCTATTATTTATTCTATTATTCTATTATTTTGCTCTTCTCTGCTAAAAAAATTGATTTATAACAGCTATTTAAGGGGGGAGATACATTTAGAAGGCTAGAAAAGAGGCAATTTTCAAGAATTTTTAAAATTA
>QKQZ01030848.1:315-15138 GCA_003595255.1 Solenopsis fugax | reverse complement strand
CAATAACTATAACATAGTCCACTTAACTATATATTATTATATAATTATATTAATAAAATTTGTATGGTTGTCCCCTTATAGTTGCCGCTACTATAATTTTCTCTCTCAGTGTATATTTCCCGATTGAATGATAGCAAACAATACACTGAGAANATTAGTTTTCTTAACCATAACTTAGTTGCAATAACTATAACATAGTCCACTTAACTATATATTATTATATAATTATATTAATAAAATTTGTATGGTTGTCCCCTTATAGTTGCCGCTACTATAATTTTCTCTCTCAGTGTATATTTCCCGATTGAATGATAGCAAACAATACACTGAGAAAAATCGTTTGGTAGAATAATGATCAAATGAATTTTATAGTTACTGGTACCAAAAACTTAGTTACATTTAACAAAACTTTTTGGAATTTGTTATATGAAAATAGTTATTTGATTAAAGCTACAAATTGTTTAGTCAAAACAACTATATATTTAGTAACTATCACTATAAAATTCATTTGATCACTATTCAACCAAACTTTGATTGATTTTACCAAACATCTCTCTCAGTGTAGTAACGTAAAAATGGCAATCATCGTAAATTTTTGCGTCGTAAATATCAGCGAGCATCTGATATTGCTTTGAGGAACGCTGTCTTGCGAGTAGCAACAGAGATGATTCACATCGAGTCGTCAGAATTCACGCGATACTCGGACAACTCGCTACGCGATGCTGCCTAACCGGATCCGATTTCCCCGTATACACACAGCCACTTGTCCGACAAGGAAATTAATGACAAATCGACTGGCTGGCGTAACAAGTTACCCGATAGGCTTAAATCCGTCGCGCCGTAATTGTGATAGCTGAAGATACATAGTCCAATTACATCTGCTCGCGAGAGTTATTCGACTTGCGCTGCTCTGTTTTGCATACCGGTGACAATTGTCGTGAGCACCGCGGAAACGGAGCTATAGGCACAAAACTCGTTCCCCCGAGTGCACACTTGTCGCGTAGCGCGTTTCATAATTTACAAGGGAAATTCGAAAGCGTATAAAATTCCGCACAGGATAATAATGATGGTGGTGAGACAGCCGAGAGCGTAATGATATTCATAACGGTGCCAACAACACCATATTACCTCTTTACAAATCTCATGATGTAAACCCTAATGGGGAAAAAACCCCCAATGCATCTCTTGGGAAGCGCAACCGGATCTTTGTAAATTGCAATTTTACACGCAATTTTTCTCCCGTGTCTCCAGAAACTCGCTCAATCTCTTTCGAAAGTATTCTTTCGAAAGTGAGCTTTAGTCGCGTCTCGCTGTATCTTTTTACAAAGCCCAATCGATATTAAAATTTTTCTCAGAGGGAAGCTGCGCTGTTAAAAAAATGTCGTGAAATTCAATGTATTTTTAAGTTAACAAGTACATTAAATTTAACGTATCCATTACTAAAGTATGTGCGTGAAATTTAGTGCGCTTTTGACAATATTAAATTTTTTTGATGTACCTGCTTCTTAAAATTTGCTTCCGTTACATTAAATTTTACTACGTAATTTTAATAGCGTAGCAGAAAGGAATCGATAAAATTGTGCAGATGTGTATGACGAGTGTGATCTTCATTCTGCTTTGCATTTTATATTTCTGTTATGTATTTGGCAAAGTGGAGAAAAGAATATCGAAAAATTCGCTTAAAAAGCATTTCGTGCTCCGTCGATTGAAACTGATGAATCCGGACAAACGCGACGCGAATAATAAATGAGACGCGGATTTAATTCGCAGTTTAATGCGAACCTCATTAGCACGCGTTTGCGCCCGATGTGCGTCACGCCAGCTTGTATAAAACCGCGCATGCAACTAGTCATCATCGCGGTATTAAGCGGCATTATTAAAATATTAAATATTCGTTATACGTGTGCGCGCGCTCGTGGCGGCTGTGACGCTTCGCGGCGGTCGGAGTTTATTTGAATTTAATCACGGGGCAAAGTGCCCGTATTAACCGGGATACATGGCTCTTCGTGGAGCGACGAGGAGGTAGAGAAGAAGGCGTAGGTGAAGGAGGTGGAGGGGACGGGGATGAATTTAATATCCGCTATGGGCGAGCGCACTCTCATATGTGGCAACGAATATGCGGATAGCCCCGGTGGCTGAATTGTCCGAACAAATTTGCGCGCACGTCGCCGCGGAAACGCATGGAAAATTGCGCAACGCGAAGCCGCGATTCTGCAACGACAGCTCGGTTTATGCGGATCACTTTGTTCGACGTGCAAAAATTTTCCCGCGTTCGCGCAACGTCCTTCTCTTCTCGTCGATCGTGATTTTAACGGCGGACAGGTATCGTACACTTGCGGCGTTGCGGAGCGAGCTTGACGTGCCTATCAAACGCACGTCACACCCGGTCGGACGGAATGATTCGTTGTTGCCGTATCGGAGCTCACGAGCTGTTATTACAGTTCATCCGATCGCGTGCACTCAAATATTTTCACGGTAAATATTTGCAAGGTTTTCACGATATATTTGGATGAGATGCTGCTACGTTATATGTGTAGCAGTTATTTATTTCGCTATTGGGATTCGCTGAGTTATCCAAGGTACAGAGATGCGAAATTTTCGAAATACGTGGACATACGTAGCGTGTACATCTGTTATATATTCCTAAAATCTTTTAAGGATGTATGAGTCACATCTCAAAACATTTTTAAAAATATAAAAATTTCGTAGGAAATTCTAATATTACGTTTGAGTTTCTGTGTAAAATTTGAGCACCATTCACTTATTGATTTTAAGTATTTACTCTATTTATTTTTTTTTTGTTTACCCTTGATTCTTATATAAAATCATGTTTGGCACTATTTATTTGTAAATTTGAAAGTAGCATTACCAATTAAATCAAAATTCTTACATATATTATACTAATAAAACTCTAATAAATATTTGTGCAAAAATTTATTTAGCTTCACTTACTCGTTTAAAAGTTATTTAAAACTGCAGCAAAATGTAGTAATTTTTACTGCAAAATTCAAATTTTTCATTGTTTTCGTTTTTTGTAGCTAACTTCAGGACCAAAATATTTTGTTGTTGATGAAAAAAGAATAAACCTACAGAAATCTTCAGTTTTTAAATTTCGATAACTTTTAGCTCGTATTGTATAACCAAAACATCCTCAAACATTTTGCGTATCTTTGTGCTAATCGTTAAAGATTCCTCTTTGTAACTTCACTTAAAGTTCTCTGCACTAATTGATAATATTATAATTATTTTTATGTAATGAGTATGCATTGAATTAAGCATCTCTTAAAAAAACAGTAGATTTTATTGAAATACTTAACCACATGTTTAATGTATACCAGTATTTAAAATTTAAAGTGGAGGAGGACGAACGTCCATACATTTTACTCGGAAGAATAAAAACATCCGTATCCGGTGAGACCCTGGACAAGGGTTGATAGCTTTCGCTACTCGAAACGCGGAGGCGAGATGGAAAAAAATTGGACGAGATCGTTCTCCCTCGCGGCCACTGACGCCTCTTCCTTCGCGCTCTCATATATTTGCGAGATCCGTTTTTGCCCGCGACTTCTTTTTATTGCCGTCGCCATTGACGTCAATCTCGCTCCCATAAAAGCCGTCGCACATGTGCGAGGTTCTGTGCGAGGTGACCTCGCGAACAAACACGCGAACTTGCACCGTCCGTACTGTTGCGCTTTAAAGAGCCTATCAAAATTCCACGTTGACCCACTTTGTGATTGACCAACGATACTACGTGTTCGCGAGTCGACGATGCGGCCCGATAATCGCCCCCAAACGCGATCGCGATCCGACGCGTGCGTCGCTGCCCATCGCAGGAAGCTATTATCGTTTCCATGCACCGACGTGTCATCCAAATTGCATGCGAAGCAATGAATAAGGGAGAGCCGATGCTTGCGCGTTCAGCAGGAAGCGCGATCTGAAAAAGTCTACATATATTCTACATCTATTCTATTTAAACTTTGAAAGTATGAGCTTTGAGAGACAAGTGGTACATACATATCTTTCTGTAATATGCGTACGCGCGTGGGAAATGAGGCGATTTCTTTTGCTTGATTTGGTAGGAAAGTGACTTTCATAAATGGTACGTATGTACCTTGGAATCTTCTGAAAAAATCGACATAGTACCTAGCAATATGAAATATTATAGACATTTATTCAGAGAGGAAGCAACTGCTTTTTTGCGAGAATTAAAAAAATATTGGCAATACCCTATTATGACTGGGAAGTGTGTCACATTTAAATTGAGTAAAACGGCTCTGGTCGAAAGCGGATCTTAGTGCTCGATAATAATTTTTTAGGTGAATTTGTATATATTTGCAAGTTCTCTCTCGAACTACGCGCCGCATATTTGTCGGACTTTAAAACGCAGCTGTCAAGTAGAAATATAATATCACAAATTAAATTGCTAGTCAATTGACATTTAATAATTTTGATTACATGCATTTCTACAATTGCCTCACCTCTTCCGAAAACTATAAAGAATATTTATTGCAAAAAATATTACCTCGGGTTAGAAAAATATTACCCCAGATTACCTTCCTTTTTGCGCATGTGTATTAATATTATTTTGGCTATACAATATGAGTTAAAAGTTATTGAAATTTAAAAATGAAGGTTTCTCTAGGTTTATTCTTTTTTTTTTCCTAATCAACAAAAAATTTGGGTCGCGAATGCCCGAATTTTGGCTCTGAACTAGCTACAAAGAACAAAAAGGAAAAATTTGATTTATAACAGTTTTTGCAGCACAAATTATTATATTTTGCTGCAGTTTTAAATAAATAACTTTTAAATGAGTAAGTGGATCTAAATGAATGTTTGCACGAATATTTATTAGAGTTTTATTAGTATACCTATGTAAAAATTTTGATTTAATTTGTAATGCTACTTCCCCATCAAACTTACAAATAAGTACTGGAAAACGCAATTTTACATAAGAATCAAGAGTAAACAAAACAATTTTTAAAGTAACTTTTAAACTAATAAGTGAATTGTGGTCAAATTTTACACAGATATTCAAACGTAATACTAGAATATTCTTTGAAATTTTTATATTTTTGGTAATATTTTTTTGAGATGTAACTCATACATCCTTAACCAATTCAACCACCGAGGCACTTTGACTAAACAAAATTGTTCGCGAAATTGCACTTTCTGATTTATGTTTTCCTATGCAATAAGCAGCCACAAAGACAACGGTGATTAATCATATTTTTTGAAAAGTAAACATAATTTTCTTACAGGAACAAGCACTAAATCAGCACTACCGTCACTATGTTCAAACGTTAAAATAGATGCCTCTACAAATCACGGTCTAAACATTTTATTTCGGAGCGTGTTGACAGTTCATTCATAAATACGTATCGTATAGCCGATAAAGCAGAGCATTTTTTAAACGGGAAACTGTTGTTCTCGATCAAATTTTGTAGTCAGCGGGACCGTGGATTTATTATCAGGGAATAATTGCTGATGTTGAATATGCATTTATGCGCGTCCGGTTTGCCGATACCAGTTTGCCGATACCTATATCGACTGGGTGCAATTGAAATTCAGTTTTCCACGGTACTCGCGAGATGCGGAGGAAACGTTAAGCAATAATTTCAGTCCGCTTACCACCTACACGGGAAGAATTAGCGGGCTTAATGTACAGTTGACAGAATGACGAATCGCGCCAGCCCTCTTCTCGCCTACACGCGCAATACAGTTACCGCGCTCCGAAACGCAACAGCGTATAAAAGTTAATAAGCGTAAAGTTAAATTATTAATTAATAATTTAATTAATATTAAACAGCTGTTGATTAACATATTAAATAATTATTGAATTGAGCAATTTAAATTTCTGTATAATGGTAATATATAACGATAATGATAAAATAACCATGTAGAAAAGGAATTATTAAATTATTAAATTAATATCAAAGTAAACTGAAACAAATCAAACTGACAATTATGAAATTAATAAATTTAATAAATCCTCGAAAATAAATATCGATATACACCTACAAGTCGTATGCGTCATTTATATTTTGAGGATAAAATATTTACAGATAAAATATTTGAGAGTCTGTTTTATAAAATAATACATATATTTACGGATTTACATTGTATTGTTACAAAATTTAATTTTGTTCTTTGGTCTTGAAATAAATCATTTGTACAAACATCCAGAGCTTTTACGGGCTCTTCGGAATTACTCTTGCGCTTCTTCGAACACCGAATTCTCGTATTCGAAGCTCGCTTTTCCTTGCGCGGATGAATGCAAATGGTCGGAATGGCATCGTTTCACTGCATCGACTTCGTTCGCTCGAGTCAACAAAAACAAATCTCTACTAGACGGATCGATAGTTTCGGTACTTCGGAGCGCCGAGGAGACGGGGGGCCCCGTTAGCTCCGTGACGGGGCAGTTAGCCAAATTCGCGAAAACAGAGGACAGACCGGAGCTGCTGAATTTACTCGTTGTAACTCGTGTCGATGTCAAGGACTTTCGTCGATGTAATTACACTGCCGCTGCAGTGCCAGCGAGGTTTTGACGTTCGTGTAACGAACAGGTAGAACAGTTTCCCCGCACTGTAAACCACGAATGTTGCGACGGGAAAGAGGAGCTTCGGCTACCTGTCGTCGATCGCAATGTTCGATTGAGCTCAAAATACCGCTCTATTTGCGGAAAGAGTCCCCTCCCTCGCCTCTGATTTTGGGAAGGGTTTTACGTGCGAATACCAATGTCGCGCTCGATTGCCTTTGGCCATCGAAAATATTTCTCTTTCCGAATTTATCGACGTCCAGAGAGCAACGTTTAATTTAATATTTTCGTGTATTTTAACTAAATGGCAGTAACAAAACCCCGCCGCTATGAATTTATGGTGTTTATACAGTCAACTGCAAATAGTGTTGATATATAGAATTAAAAAAAAAATCTTTTCGAATTTTTTATATTTGAGTATTTCGCGTTCACGCGCGCTGTGATGAATTTAGAGCGATTTTTTTTCCGTAACAGAAAATTGAATATTTTTGCTCGCGGTGCGAAATTTTGTGACAGTGAAAAATTCGTTTATCGATAATGAGGGATGCCAGTTTAATGGACGTTAAAACGCTTCGTCAGTAGTCGGATAATTACTTATTGGCGGCCGTTGAATAATTTTTGATGCCAACGCGGTCCTTCGGTGAAACGTTAAATATTGCATGCAACACACTTTTTTGCATGCGCATCTCGTAAGCGCTTTTTGGCGCGTTGCTTAATTTCCATGTAATTGAATGCATAAAGGTGGAAAACGGCGATGTCCGGTATAGGAAATAAAAAAAATTTGCAGAAGCAGCCATCTCCGATCGATATACCAACGTTCACCAAGTATATTCATTAATGCGAAAGCTTCGTAAAAAGCTTTGTAAAACTCCGTATTACGATGTAGACTCCGATGCACCCTTTTTTCAACGTTGCCTGTCGCTTGTTAACACTTGAGTAGTTCTGCAAGAGAGTCACTTGACTTATAAAGTTAGGTACTGGATTTAGTATGAAGTAAAAGTACAAAGTGCCTTTAATACTGCACGTAGAAAAGAAAAAAAAAAAATTCAAAATCGTTTTATCAGGAAAGAAAGAAATTTTTGAAAAGTTTTTAAAAGTTTTATCGTATCTCTTCGAATCTTGAATTTGCAATATATACTTTTTGCCATTGAGGATCAAAATCTTCAATCCGCATTACGTAATTTGCCAACACAGCATTTTAACTGCAGTTTAATTAATCAAGAGGTGTTATTTTTCACAATAAATTCTTTACAGTTTTTTTCTGGGATTGGGAAAAGAATGTTAGCATAAATTATTAAATTGTCGTCAATTCAATGTGTTACATCGCAGATTCCGGCTTCATGTAATGGATTGTGTTTTAAAGACTGTATTCGGCGCGCAGTTCGCATGAGTTGGAGATTGTAATAATAAAATTATTATATACACACGAACATCCAGTATCGGCTCGTATTAGCATTATTTCGTTATATTTCTTTAATTCTTCCGAGCCTAATTCCTTTCAATTTATTTAATTAATCAATTGATTGTTACAGGTCCGTCCGCAGACTTTAGCAGACACATTCTCGTGAGACCGCGAGTGTACCACGGCAGGACGAAAAGGCTGATCTCGTCAACCAAAGAGAACGTGAGTTCAGCCATTGTTTGAATAAAAAGATCTTATTTTTTTATTATTTATTTATTTTAATCCGTTTGCTTTACGGCTTAGGATGGCATTCGGTTACAATCTTCTTTCTACAGTTTCATAGAGTTACATTTCATTAAGCTCAGTTAAATCAACTAGATATAAGATATAAACATAAGCACAAAATAAAAATCGAAATCGAAATCAAGATCAAAGTTAAAATTAAAATTACAATTTAAGTTTAAGCCACTAATAACAGAATTGCATAAAATTAAACTCTATTAAATGAACAATAGATATTTCGCTCGTTGTTTGCAATGCAATAGAGAATATCGGTCAGTTACGAGCAATTATTGGGTCGTATTTAAATAAAAGGAAAGAATTTTCCCGAGAGAATGTATTAACAATACGTTTCGACTATTCTAAATCTTCTTCAGTTGTACAATAAGCAATCGCATGTTGAAAAGTACAATAATTGTTACGGAAATCTACGAGCAAACGCATGTTGAAAAATGACGCAAATAATGTATAGTTTAGCAGAGAATAATAATTGGTGTGGGACCACTTAGCTTGTGCAGAAAAGTCCCCTCCTTTCATAGAGTAATCGATCCGTCATAATGTACAATTCATAACGCAATTCGTCGTTCCGAGGTGAGAATATCGTCGAGTCAATAATGAGTGTGATGTAATAATGGGCGACGGTCAATAGCGACGGTCTCTTGACATAATGAATTATGATAAAGACAAGTCAGAGAGATTTAAATTGATTAATACATTCTCTCTGGAAAATTCTTTCCTTTTATTTGAACACGACCCAATAATTGCTCGTTACTGACCGATATTCTTTATTAAATGAACCAAGACAAAAACATGTACGCAAAACACAAATGAAAATCGAAATCGAGATCAAAATTAAACTTCAAGTTAAAATTATTAATCACATTAAATTTCACTTGTTCTCTGCTTCTTCTTTCTCCACTCTGCCTCCTTAATTTATCTATCTTTTTCATCACTTGTAGGCCCTTTCCTTCTTCTCCTGTAAGCTCTTTTATCGACATTTCGCTTTTTGTTGCATCGCATTCCTTCATTATGTGGAACAAACTTTGTTCTGCCTCTTTGCAAATTCTGCATCTCCTTTCCTCTTTCTCTCTTGGCTCCCTCTCGTCTCATTCCCACATCTGTATCTAGCTATCTAACTTCTTTTTTCTTCATCCTCCTTTCTAAGTATTTTGGTCTCTCCTCCGGTTAAATCATCCTGTAATTTATGTTGTACATGGATTTGTTTATCTTCTTCTAAAAAGATCTTTATAATATACGAATTATATGTACGAGCTATATATCCCGACGAAATAATATGTACGAGCTGTATATCCCGAAGCTTCTAAAATGCTGTTCAACTTCGATCGCGATATCATAATAATATAAAAAAAAAAATAACACTTTATATTCAAGGGTTCTATGAATCCGCTCTCTTTTACGTATCCCACTTTGTTGTGTCACGTAACACTTGACTCGTAAATATGAATCATGATAGCGTTTTTTGTATAAAGATTTTTATTCATGATTCTCTCGCGCACATATAACGAGTTTCTTTTGTAAACAGACTTTTCCACTTTTCTCGCAATTAATTAATTAAAAATCAATTACGTGGCCACAAATTCTAATTGACATTTGTTGACGTTATTTTATGGCCAGAATTCATTCCGTTCTTATATTTAAAATCGTCTAAGTACCATCTTAAAATGTCGTTAGTCAATCAGAGAATCGTATTAGCATCTTAAGATTTTACTTGAGGCGGTCTTTAATTAAAAATCAACTATGAATACTGACCTATGTCATTATTTGCAATTTAATGCGCTTTACCTTCACTCTGTTACGTGATACAAAAATTTTCCGCTTTTCTCACAATCAGTTTATTAATGATCAATTATGTGGCAATAAATTTTAATCGACATTGCATTGTTACGCAGATAAACTAATCTAACTTGTTTCTGCTTTTTTTTTGTTTCTTACTTTCATATTTTCTAAAAATAAAGAAAACGTTTTTTTATTTATCTTTCTGAAAATAAAGAAATATAAAAGACATGTAAAGATATAAAAGCTAAAAAAGGTTTAGGAAATATTAAAAAATAAAAAAGTTTTTTAATATATAAAAAATAAAGAATATGAATAAAGTACAAAAAAGGAGCAAGAATTGGTTTACATACTGCGTAATTAGTTGTCGAAGAGTTCTGTTCAATGACGACCTGTTTCAATTCCTCCAGGTTAAAAGTAAGGAAATTTTATTAAAATTGTAATCAATGCAATTATAACGAATGCAGTTATAACAAAAAATCGCAGATAGTCTATAATTATAAATTAATGATATTTTATTAAAACTAATGAATTTTTGATAAAATTAAAATGCTCTAAAATGAACATTAAATGTTCAACAAAATGTCATAGAAACATAAAAATTTATTAAAATTTTCCACTAAAGGAATAATTTAATAATGTGTAGCGTTTGCCGCGTTCCCACTTCGCTCCACAAGGATCCGATTCAGGAGGAGGAGTAGATTGATCCTGCAGTAGTCGCAATCTTGTAACACTAGGTTTATTTTATACTATGTACAGGCTTGATATATATACAGATTTTTTTCTTCTTCTATATATTATTTAGCTTTAGGCTCCAGACGGAGCTCCATTACGGCCAGAATGCATAACTTGGTAAGGAGAGCAAAATTTTATATGTACAAAATCTTGATGGGAAATACACAAGTCTACTACGGATTGCATCAGCAATCCTATCCACGTTTTGTCAAAATAATCTGAAGCAAAAATGAAGAGAATTAAATTACCTTTCCAACGGCACCTTCGGGTTTATGATCGGTCTTTATTTGCACCTTATAGAAAGCACTGCAAATAAATCCGATTTACCACACCCTCCCTTATATGACCCTATATTTCTAAATGTTACTATATTTAATTCTTTAACATAATAGAATATGTTAATAACTCAAGAAGAAATAAAACATTAATATTCGTAACATTTACCTTTATTGACTTTCCTTGTTTTCTGCTTGACAGTTTGTGTCAAAATGAGAACTTGGATCTTCAAAATTTTCCTGTATAATTTTGTTGATATAATTGAGCTCCTCAACAGTGAATATTCGAGATATATGTTCAATTAGATCTTCTTGAGATACATTTATAAAATGGTTTGAGGCCAAATGATATACGAAACTATCGATTCCATTATAAATTTTACTTGCATACAAGCAATATCTACATTGTATTTTAATCTCTTCCTTTTTAATGGTAATATGTGGTGATATCGGAGATATAATAATTTTTTTTATTATCTCATCAGTTATTTTTGAAATGTCCTGGCATCTTGTCAAATGCGTCCATAAATTTTTAAATAATTTTGGTTCAGATATGCACATTCTAATATAGTACCGCACATATTGCATTTTGTCCCCACCCTTCTTTGATCAAATTCTTGTTTTAGACCGTTAAATTGTGTTGACCCAATCCATGATTTATGGAGTTCTCTGTCGCGAATGTATTCGCCAAACAATGTGCCTCTGCAGTAATTTCATTTTGGTTTGTCTCCGTGTTTTCTAGTGGCATTTCCCATAATTTTATACTCTTCCATGAGTGTTTGGAGATTGGAAAGATACCGCTCGTTCTATTAATGGATCATATAATTTTTATAATATCTAGGAGATAAACATTCCTATGATATCTAGGAGTTTTTTATTATCAGGTACTTACTCGCTTGTTGTCTTCCTCGGCCATTGTTTTTAAGGCTTCTTTCTTAGATGACTTATTCCTTTTGATATCACACGTTTTCTGCTGCAAATGTCTTCTTCTCCTTAGACAATATTGGACAATAAACCCGCCCCTGTAGGTATTCTACTAGGGTCGTTACGGCCATCCTTCAAAATTAGTTGTTAAACATAGAAACAGAATCGGAACTCAAAAATCAAGATTAGGAATTCTAATAATATACTGAGAGAAAAAATTGTAGTGGTGGCAACTATAAGGGGGCAGCCATACAAATTTGGTTAATAGAATTACAATATATAGTTAGGCGAACTATATTATAGTTATTGCAACTAAGTTAATGGTTAAGAGAATAAAAATAGTTGTAATATACTATATAATATAGTAATTTTATATAATATAGTAATTCTCTTAGTGTATGTGACAACAAATTTTAATCGACATTTGTTGACACTCTATCTATAGCACTGTTTACAATTTAATGAACTTCATCTCACTCTATTACATGACACCTACAAGAAATTACAATTTAGTTACGATCGCTTCAATTACTAAACGCATATTCCGGAGACTTGACGAAGGCCAACGCCCGCGATCTGTGACCTTCGGCACACTGCATTGTTCTCTATCAGCCGCAATCGCCAAATACCTTTTTTTTCCCCCGCGAATTTTTGCGCGGCTGCACGCCGCGGAGTTCGCCATTTGCTCGGGTGGATTACGATGCGAAACGCGCATCGGCGACGGGTGCAACAATTTCAATGCAAATGTCGCAGCGTGCAGCGAATACAAAACCCGCGAGGGTCGTCGTGCCATTAGATAGGACGGCGTCGCGAGCAGAGTGAGCGGGAAAGGGGAAGAAAGAGGAAGAGAGAAAAGTTGGACCAATGTTTTACCATTGCCAGTGGCGGAATTCGGGAAAATCTGTCCGGAGAAATATGCAACAGAGAGGTTGCTATCAGAAAGACAGAAATTTTTCCTCTTTTGATGCCTGTCGAAGAGCAAAAAGAATGTTATATTTTTTTTGTAAAAAAACAAAGAAATGCATTTTTAGATTGCGTCATCTGACAGATAAAAATATTGACGATTATTATTTTTCACAACATTTTGTTAGGATGTTTAGTACCTTATATAGAAATCAGCTACTTTTTTTAAATTTTCATAGACCCATGATATTAAAAATCCGAATGAGAGAAAAATTACTAAATTTTAATAAATATTTATTCGAATAATATTAATGAAATATTAAATGTAAATATTTATTTATTTAATAGTAGAATCACTAATTTAATTTAAGTATCATTTTTCTTATAAAGTAAATATTTTTGTACCTTAAGTAAATATTTTATTAGTAGATACTATTCGAATAAATATTTATTAAAATTTAGGAATTTTTCTCTCACTTTAAGATGTTCATTAATAACGTTTTGCATCTATATATATTTTTTAGACTCTATCCAAATATCTGAAAAATTTTCTATTAATATTCTTCTTTCTGGATAGACAGCGAATTAATTTCAGATATGTTGATAATACGAGTATATAACTGAAGTGAGTACTGTACGCTTATAAAGAAAATAAGAACATCTTTTAGTCGACTACGCAATAACATTTCCGTTTACTGGAAAGGCACGTAACGTCGAGGAAGATATAAAGTAACGTTTCATTTCTGTGAAAGCTGTTTTGAATACAGCGCGTTCTTGTACTTTTATCCTATCTTCGCCCTCTTTCTGGCGTAAACGTACCACGTAATAGTAGATGGCAGGCAGAAGTGCAGACTTACAGGAACAACAGCGAAATTTACATTGGGTGTACACACGTCTCGGTGTCGTCTCTCCTGAATCCATTATTTGGCGGCTGCCACAATGGACTTGCACGTACGTCACTTTGCAAGTATTGCATGTAACAACAGATTTACGATGTTCATATCCTCTAAATTCCGCCCGTTAAAGAAATAAAACACTGGGACATTTTACAACTTGACCTTTGAATACGACGATACGATGTTTCTGTTTGTTTAGCAGTTCTTATGTGAGAAATGTATTAAGAAAAATATTTATTTGTTAATATAATGTTAATGTTTATATATAATAATTATAATATAAATAATATATAGGTGCTTTTGTACTCTTTTCGATATTAATGTATGAAACAATATTAATCTATGAATTCTCGATATTCAAAAATCAAAAGAAAATTAACTGAGCAAATGAGAAAAATCAGCGCAATTATTGAAGTGCAAATAATGTTTATTTTATTTCAAAATATCTATAATAAAATTTATTTAAACATATTACTGGAAAATACGTATTAAACATATTATTGGAAAATTTTTATTTAGCTTCGTGTTTTTAATCAAACTTTTTTCAAACGTTCGAGTTCTGTTGGTGATATCTATGATTTACAGAGTCCTCTGAAATGAATATATTTAGCAAACAATTTTGCTTTTTAGTATCAATTTCGTTTTGTTCTTCCGCGTTCTCAAGTATGCATTTGGTAGCCTTTTCAATATTTTTATATGCTTCTATAAGTGCTTGTTTTGAAAATCACTGCTCGACCTGTTTATGGATAATAATTCATATCATTTCTATGATATCTATTTGGAGATATGTATTTATGAAGTACTTACTTTGTGCTCATTGTCTTCATCGGCCGTTGTCTTCACGGCATCTATCTTTGATGACTTCTTAGCCATTTTGGTGTCACACTCTTTCTGCAATACATTTAATTATAATAATAAATTTGATAATATATTAAAAATAAGAACGCCTTCTACGGTCAAGCTGGATCTTAGTGCTTTTTATAAATTTTACTTGTGTGATTTTTATATACCTTTTTTCAAATTCAACCGACTACGCGCCGAATTACTTTTCCGGTCATAACGCAGCTATAAGTTGAACATGAA
>QKQZ01030824.1:0-26084 GCA_003595255.1 Solenopsis fugax | reverse complement strand
CACGCGTGTGTGACGTAAAATATTATTCCCCGCACACAATTATACGTTTCTCTTCCTGTGCCCCGAAGGCGTGAGCGACCGACGGCGACGGCGACGACGAAGTTTAATAATTTACCACGCGTCAGAGATCACGCGCCCCGCGTCTCGTTAGTTTCAGCTGGCGTTGGCAAATCCGAATATCGGCACGCCGGCCGCCGCCGGACGCCAACGCCGCGCCGAGGGAAAGAGAGAGAGAGATCCGATGGGAAAACTATTTATCTTTATTGTTCAGCGGCGATTTTTCATCGATATCTGCTCGTAATTCTGTTATTCGCGACCGCGGACGTAGGTTCGCGCATGCTAATAAAGTACGCCTTTGACGCTTTGTTGTCTGAGATCATACGCGCGGTATCTTCTGAACCTTTTTGAATGCCCCTTTTTTCCTCCGCCTCGGTGAAATGCGTGACATGGTAATTACGATCGCCTACATTTTCAATATCTTTCGTATGACGGATCTCTCCGTATCTCGCCGTACATGCAGTCAAGTACTATTTTCGAATATTATTCACGCGGTAGCGCAATCGCGTGTAGAAAATAGAAAATTATGCAGATCGATTCCACGCGAAAGTACTCGCGTTTATATTCGTACGTCTCTACGCGTTTTTAATATATTTCTTATTGTAATTAGTATTACAATCGTATGTGTACGTTAAATAATATAAATTAACAATAATATAAAACGCAACTTTCTCAATTCCTCATATTGATATTTCCCAAGAAGAGTTAACTTCTATATTTACAAAATGATATTTATAATTTATCACATTACAAGGTATAATTTCTCTAATACATACGTACGTTAAAATGACATATTTCTTATGTAGTCATTGGAGATTATTCGAAGCGGGGAATTTCCGGTGGTGAGAAGAAAAGGACGAGTATAGCTTGCGAATTACTCACGAATCCATCATTAATGCTACTTGACGTAAGTTTCTTTTATATTTTTTCCTTTTATTTTAAATTTTAAATTATATTTTGATTTATATTTTTCTAAAATTAATGATAACCGTTATTAAAGCAAATGATTGGTTTAAAAACGGTTGTCATTAATTTTAGAAAAAAATATATCCTGAATTCGTAATACATATTTATTAAGGTGCCATTACGATTCCATGTACATATATTCGGAAAATTTTTAGTTAGATCTTCGTATAAGTTTCGTAAATTTCTCTGCATACGTTTCCACAAGTTATTAGTATTATAATAAATACTAATATATAATTATCTTCAAATGTTTAGTCGGAAGAAATTATTATATATAAGATTTAAGTAAATTTATAAAAATGTACAAAAACTTACAAAGCTTATACAAATCTAAAAATATAAAACAAATAACCCAGAAATAAATTTTTCCAATTCTTTGATAATCTAGAAATCTATGGTATTAAGGAATTGTAAAATGGAAAATTCTTCAAATAATATTATATATATACACATAGAATTGCAAATTCACGTATCTTAGAATTTATAAAATAAAAAAGATTCCCAGTGTTAGATAACAGTACAATAAAATACTAATTTTTTACGAAAGTTCGGCAAAGGAAAAGTTTTCCAAAATCTAACTTTATAATTAGTGTCGCTAATTTATGGAATCTTTCACCTTCCAGGAACCCACGAGCGGACTCGACTCGCACTCGGCACAGGCATTGATCTCGCGGTTGAAGAAATACGCCGAGCAAGAGGGTAAGAGCATCGTGGTGACGGTACACCAACCTAGTTCCAGGATGTTCCACAGTTTTAGTAAGCTTCTCCTACTGAGTAATGGTCAAGTGGCGTACTATGGTTCGACGGCGAATGTCGGCAGATTCTTCTCTACGATAGGACTTACGCTACTGCCGCATTACAACCCCGCAGATTTCATTCGTGAGTACACTTTGCTGATATGAACTAATTTCGTTACACTTGCAAATGATATACACATCTAACAGATAAAATTTTGCCTCTCGTCCTCATTTCTCTCCACACATTTTAAACTCAAAAAAAAATTTAGCCCTTGAAAAAAGTTTTTTTTCTCATATATGTGTTCTACATACTTATCACAAAAAGTATTACACGTTCTGTGTAAAATTGGAAGAAGCATTTAAAATAAATTTAATTATACACAGAAAAAAACTGACTATCAAATCAACAATTCATTGTTTCATATATATAAGCAAGAATATAAAATCTTCTTGGAAGAATTTGATAATCAGATAATCTTGATCAGACATAATTTGCTTACATGAAGAAACAAAATTTCTTTATGTTAACAAATTATGTCTCTTTGAGATTATAAATACTTCCAAGGAGATTTTATATTCTTGCTTATATATGAAACAATGAATTGTTGATTTGATACTAATTTTTTTCTGTGTAATAATACATACACACTCTACATTTTCATGATTAATATATGTCAAGTAAAGTGTTTCTTGATGCAACAAATATGCATAAGATATGGAAGTAAAAGAACATTGTTTTGTGTGAAATATTTGCATTATTAGTGAAACAAATGACTTCCTGTGCATACGTATGACTACACATACACTTGGAAAAGATTACGATCACGTATCTATTTTCTGAAATAATTGTTAGCACTAAGTGCTGTTGTTCGCATGAATTGATCAGAGTCAGCCGAGGAAAGAGCTCAGCGTTGTACGAAACGCTTCTGTTTCAGTGGAACAAATAAAGGGGCCAGAGGAGGTTCGAGATCGCATCGTTGCCGCAGCGAGAGCTGCAAGACAGGGACCTGACTGCCCACCGGAACTTCGCCCGGAGTATAATCCCAGCCAACATCCGCTCTGCGACCATCTCATCCATTATCACGAGCACCACATCAGCCACAACGGTATTATATAGTATGCAGCCCGCCCCGCGATACACGTATTTAAATGTATGCACACCTAGACTTTCCCCCGGACCGCAGGCGCACCGTTACGGCTCCGATGTGCCCATTTAAAGCGTGCACTTGCTCAAAGATCGAGTATCCCGCGTCCGACCTACGGTTGGAATTGGTTGGAATGTTGGAAGGGCCGCTTTATGAACTGCTAAGATAGGCAATTTGACTGAACTTGTCCGCTGGATGTTTAGAGCCTTTAACTCGCGCAGCGTTACGGCGCGTACCGATTTCCAAGAGTTATTTATCTTTCCGTTTTCGATGGTGTAAATATATCCATGAACGGTTCCGAAATAGTCTAGAATTATCGCGCATCAATTTTCGATAACAAATAATAAACTGGGTCAAATAAAAAAGTGAATGATTTAAAATCGCTATTTTTAAACAACAAATAATATTAAAAAACTTTGACCAATCTAAATTGAATTAAAATGAATTGAAGAAAAAAAAATTGTTTTTCAGCTATTATTCAATATTAAAACATTTAAAAAAGTCATCGAAGTTGCCGAAAATATAACAGCTGCGGCTGCTTTAGGACAAACACAATTTGTGGATTTTGTCTCATTATAAAAAGATTCGCAAAAAATGCGAATCAATTTTATGTATCGCTGGTATTTATTTAATCACTTTTCCATTTTTTTATTTTTAGAATATACATAATTTAAAAAAATATTCTCTGTTAATATCAGAAACCGTAAAATAAATGAATTATACCTAAAATAGAGAAAATTCAGCATAAGCAAGATAGAAAGAAATTATAATAAAACATTACGTAAAAATTTATGTGAATAATGTTGAACCGTACAGACGTGTTACATTAAAATTTAAAAATGTCACGATAAAATAAACTGTAATGAATATACGTATTAGAAAAGCGAGTGGAGCGAAAAATCGTGAGATAACTGTCATCGATTTCTTCTCCGTTCTATTGTGTATCTCTGCCTACTTGCGTATTTATCGATGCAATTCTCACAAAGCTACTCTAAACACCCGTTTTCCCAATGCTTTACAGTGAAGGAAGACGAAGGCCGTACGCTATGGTTGGACACACAAAGCCACGCCAGCAGCAGTGCGAGTTCTGCTGATGACGACTATTCCTGGCAGTGGCCCACCAGTTTCTGGTCGCAGTTCAAAGTGAGTACGCTTTACGTATGTTTGTAGCAATTACCGAATACAATGCCATTCTACTTGCTTAAGCATTCTTTATCTTCGGGGCATTATTCCATGTGTGAAGATAAAAGTTAAAGAGCAATAAAAGAGTAAAAAAAGCTGTCTTTTTCACAGAAAGAACAATATAATTAGAAAACGATATTTTCTTCTGTATTCATTTTATTTATGGTTTAACGCTCATCTCGAAATTCTTTCATATATATTTTGGATTAATTGTGACATCAATATTTGATTCTTGAAACAGCTTATTTTTATTTTAAACCTTAATATCTGGAAACTGGCGTAGTAGGTCTTGGACATTCCAAGCGACCGTTCCAACATAATTGTTCATAATTTCCAAAGCGTATCCTTCGCGACAGATGAAAGTGTAATCGCTATATAGTCAGACTAATTCTTCGAGCCAGATATGACGCATCGGCCATATCGCGAGAGAAAGAAGCGAATCGGCATGCCCTATGTTATTCATCGCGGGCGCCGATTAACGAATGCATCTAGACTAATGTGTACCGGTTTACCTATTCGCGGAGGCCGCGTCATCGATCGCGTCGTAGGTGGAATCGTCGAGAATCGCACGCATACGGGAGGGAGATAGAGAAGGAGGAGGAGCGCGCGTGCATAAACGTCTCGCTGGAAAGAAGAAGACCGGCCGGGCATAGAGAGGAGAACTGGGACGCGTTTGCACGATTCGCCATATCCGGATAATTACCGCGCGACCGGTATGCCCGTTTGTAATCGCGCTTTACGTACGAATACGAACGCCGCGTCACTTGCATCACTTTTACTTGGCAGAACCACGCGTTCTTCGCGACCTACAGTAGCGTTCCACCACACTTCTCGTGAGAAAGAAAGACAGAGAAAGAAAGAGAGGAAAAACACAGAGCGTTCAAGGTCCAATATTCTATTAGCGATATTTATTGAACTAGGAGACACGGAACATAAATTTTGTTCTCTTTGTTCGTTGACCTGACGGACACAAGGGTGTAAAACCTGGTCGTAAAACAACAAGTAATACCGACCCGAAAACCAGCCTTTCACGCGCGATGTCCGAGACACTGTATGTGCCATAGTTATTGTTTAAAAAGGCCTTCGAAACCAGCATTGTGAAACTTTGCGTTCTATTTTCTCACGGACGCTGATATAATCGAGTCGTTCCAAAGGTATTAACCTGATGACTGTGTATTATTATAAAATCGGTGTATCGTGAAGTAATCCACGTAACCGAAAAATCGCTTCTCGAAGAAGTCTTTTCTTAGCTTTTCACTAGAAAATTTTTATGTCTTAATTTTATATATTACAAAATTACGTAGCCCCCTTCCTACCCTCTTAAAAAAATTGTTTCAATAAATTTATTAGCTATATCAGTAATTGATGATATTTTATCAATAACTGATCATATTCGATGCAGTATTATCAGTTACTGATATAACTAATCAGTTTATTGGAACACTTTTTAACGACCAATATTCAAACTTCCTACTCTCTAAATCGGAATCAGTGTATTATTCACTGAAATATAGTGAACAATCTGATTTCAGTGATAGACATCAATCAGTCCCTCTTCTTAATCGGAATCACTAAAAAATAATGAATAATCACTTATGATCACAGTTATAAGTATAGCACTGTAAATCAATAAGATTCTACTGATTCAGATTTAGAGAGTGAATGTTTGTTAAGAGCATTTCTGTACACGATCACAAGTGAATTCTTTAATTTATTACGTTTGTGAGCGACTTGATGCGAATTGCAATTGGACCTCACAGGAATCCATTTGTTCATTTGTACAAACGAAACGTTCTCTTTTGATTTCAGGTATTATCGGAAAGAAATTTTCAAGAGGCACGACCACGAATGTTGTCGCGTCTTCACTGGCTGCAAACGGTAGCTCTCGGGCTTCTAACTGGGCTTTTATGGCTGGGTCTTCCCAGAACTGAAGCAGCCATTCACGATATTCAGGGGTGGATGTTCTTCAGCAACACATACTGGATGCTTTTTGCACATTTTGGAGCGCTCACGAGCTGTGAGTTGAATTTAATTCTCATTTGCGCGCTTACAGCCGAAATCCCATCACAAAGGGGAGAGATCCATTGTGCCGAGGCTAGACTGATTATCTCGACAATACCTGCATTAATTAGACACTTGGACGAAATGAAATTACAATATATTAAATTTGCGGCGAGCCAACAAAATAAATTTTAGTTACACAGAAATTGTGTAGTTTTTTATTTTAAAAAATTGCCATTCAAAGCGTTTATTTGTGAATTAAATTCGAAATGCATATGATCGTAAAAAAGCTCTCTTTCGACTAATAAAGTTTATTCCCTCAAAGCTTTTTAATTAATCAATTTTATTTTTAAATGCTTGGGAAGACAGATGAAACTGATTGGGTAATTGTACTTTATCATAACGTGTTCAATTAGCCATTCAGTAATGCTGACTTTTTCTCGCAACGAGAATATTCAATCAAGAATGTTAGCACGTGTGGCATGCCATGACCTAATACGTGCTCGATAATGGAGGTCCTTAAATTCATGTTTTTCTAATAGTTAACGAGCAAATGTATAACATAACACAAATACATAAGATAATATAATAGATATTTCCCTTCTTTTTTATTTCGTAAAATGACATAAAGCCAAAAAGAAGTACCGGGATGTGTAATAAAACGATGAATTGAGACATTAGGTGGAACATGCCATTGTAATCTGCATCAAAACCAATCAAATCTTAGACCTTAGATATTCGGAAATCTATAGTAGAAAAGAAAAAAAAGGTGGGACACACGGACGCGCATCGATTATTGTATCGGGTCACGTGTAATTCATTCAGAAATAGGTACACGGAAAATCCTTATTGGGATTGGGTGATCCGATCGCTTACCAGTCTCCTATCTCGCGGGAAGCGAAAGAGCCCGAAGCGAAACATTAAACGCGAAACATTAGACGCGTCGCTCCTGATACCCAGGCTGTAAAACCGATTTTAGCATCACCCCCGGCCTATCATAAGCGACGCGCGACGTGTTCACCCTACACGAACCCGGTGCGGGGATGATTCTATCTAAAAATAACCCGCGACGACGACGTTTTTCCAGTTCCCCCGGAGCGCGAGGTGATCAACAAGGAACGCCTGTCAGGATCCTATCGGCTCTCGGCCTACTACCTGGCGAAGATGGTGGGCGAGCTGCCGTTGACGATAACGCTGCCCGCAGTCTACCATATAATTAGTTACCCGATGTTGGGCTTCCATAATATAGCGGTCTTCATCACGCTGCTCGCATTCTTGCTGCTCAACACTGTAGTCGCACAGGTAAGCAATTTCCTGCTCGATCGCAATCGATGTTAGACATTGGGCAATTGGCCATTTTACGTCATTTCGAAACAAAAACTTCGATTCTGTACAATTTTTGTTTTGATTGATTCAAATACCAAAATATTCCGTTTAATCGCTAAAATGTTCAAACTGTTAAAATGTTTAACTTAAAATGTTTAAATTAAAATTCGTGAATATATGATAGCTCAAATCATAGTGAAAAATCTGAAAATTATCTATACACAAGATAATCATACACAATGATGGACAATGTCAAATTTTTATTTTTACTAAGACGTACTAATGTAACAATATCGATATTCGGGTAACGCTCGAATATCGGATGGAAATTCGCAAACGCGCATATTGACTATTCCTCCAATAATTATATAGTCCTCGAGACGTAATATAATTTTTCCATGATCTATCAGATAATTCTTTCAATTATCGCTCATGGAAAACCGATAAAAAAAATTTGATTTTAATCCTAAACTTCCTGATAAAATGTAATGTGGAAGTACATATTTGTTAAAGTAAGGAAAAAAATTAGTATATCACAAATTAATACATTATATACATATAATATTTAATAAAAATTAAGATTCTGTTATTCTAAAATAGAGCTGGGATATAGTTGCACATTTCGTGCCAATTTCGTCAACGTCTACTGTTCTCCTCTTCCCGCTCGTGTCTTATTGTTAGCAATCAGACTAGAGCTGCTAGATGCTTCTAAACAAGGCGCATGATGCTTCTCAGAAACCCCTCCGCCTTACAAGTTCAATGAAATTGTAACCTCCTTGAATATATCAAATAGATAGAACTTGCGCCCTTTTTAAATATAATTTTTAATTATTAATTGAAAACGTTTTTATTATCATAATAATATTATATATTGTGTTAGTATTATTAATATACAGAATGTGTGATATTAGAGATATCATACCGTGAGAAATTAATTTATAAAGGTAGCCGCTAGCCGCGCGATTCTTTTATAATAATCTTACAAATAATGTTATATTTGTTTAAAATTTTCGACAGATTTTCAATTATTAATCTTTTATTCAAAAAAGAAAAGTTCTGATTAGTTATTTAATATTATTCAAAGGGTATATGATTCTATTATACTTATAATACGAACGCTTCTGAGATGAAACGTCACGCGTTTTGTTTAACAAACGTCCAACAGCTAATTGTTTATAAGTGGCAAAAAGGAAAGAGTAGACGCCGATAACGAAATTAGCATGAAGTGTGCAATTAAATACCAGCTTTGGACTATAAATCATTAGTACAGCTTACCAGAGATAGCACTTAAAAAAAAAACGCGTCAACAATAATACCTCAGAGGTGACGTGGAAATCTATTGGAAACCAATGTTTACGAGCATAATAACAAAAAGTTTTCGTGCGCTTGCACGGCATGACGGTTCGCAGAGTGGGGAAGTCACGAATCGCTACATTATACATGTATATTGATGGTAAACAAAGTGATATATCATGTTTTGACATTAAAATTATAAAATATTTCATAAAAATGCTACAGTTATTAGCGAAAATATCGGTCGTGCGCTTGCACGAATGTGGTTGAGAAAAGTAAAATAAACGTCTTTCAGTTTTGAGACGAGTAATCCGATAGTACTGGATAAATTTACGTCACGTGTAATGAGAACATAAAAAATTAAATGTAAATCATAAAAATGTTAGACATTGCAGTTATTCGCGAAACGAGTCGCTACACTAAAAGAACAATTTTGCAGAAACACAGATATGAAAATAATTATGTTGGATCATTAAAATAATTACATTGCACTGAAAAAAGGATTTGGTATTTATTAACTTTGGTAACTTTATCCCAGTTCTGTTTTAAAACTCAAAGTTTTCGTACAAATTTGTTTTAAAATTAATAAAATAATCTAACATTACACTGAGAGAAAAAAATTTTATTTTAATAAAATATGTATAATATTTGTTTGAAATCGGAGAGAAAATGATAACAATTTTATTATTACAAAAAAAGAATATTAAGCCAAATTTATTAATCTGAAAGACCAAGGATGAAATATCAAATTAAAAGGACTAATAGATATTTATTGCTCTAAAATAGTCTAAAATGTTAGTGACTAGATCAAAAGAATATTTAATATAACGTTACCTAGCTATCGAAAATCAACATAAGCGTAAGAATTACTTTGATTTGAAACTCATAAGAGTAATGTGAACAATATCTATTTTTCGTATACTAATAAAATATCTGATAAATGTTTTGTCGAAAGTAATATATGTATAACTATAATTGCAATCATGTTTCATTATTATTTTCACGTTATTAGAAAGTATTAAATATATAAGTTTTCAAACGCTTTCGGCTTATCTCGAGATTGGAAATTTGCACCAAAATACACGAGGAGTATATATCTGTCGACCTCTTGAAAGCTACCGACCAGGGAGAGAGAGAGAGAGAGAGAGAGAGAGAGAGAGAGAGAGATCGGTCGGTTATTCAACCGTTCGACATAAGTCGGTTTTATTGCGCCCAGCACCTCAATTTTACGATACTTTACAGAGTGTCGGATTCTTCGTGGGCGCTTGCTGCGAAGATCTGCAGGTGGGCATCACGGTGTCCGCGCTTTACACACTTTCGACGCAGCTTCTGGGCGGTTATTTAGCGACGTCGGTCCCACCATGGCTAGCGTGGGCCAGATACATCAGCATGATGCACTATGCCTATCAGAATATGCAGATTCTGGAGTTCGGCGTCGGCGAACCGATCGCGTAAGATTGCATCTTTTGTTTATTGTCTCGTTTGTATTTTTACATCGCGATTGTAATCAGAAGTTTATTTTGGATGAAGGAATAGCTGCTAAAAAGTGAAATATTCACTTTCGAACAAAAGATCAGACAAAAAATTGAACGAATTAGATGCAAATGGCTGTGATTGACAAATTTTTGAAATAATATTTTATGAATGATACGTAGAATTTACAAGAAAATTGTTCTTCAAAGAAGAACATTCAAATAAAAGGAACATTTTTCTATAAACATAATTTATAGAAAGAAAAATATAGATACGTGAAATTAAATATGGCAAATTACACTGAGAGAAATGTTTGGTAAAATCAGCCAAAGTTTGGTTGAATAGTGATCAAATAAATTTTATAGTTATAATTACTAAATATGTAGTTGTTTTGACCAAACAATTTGTAGCCCTAACTAAATAATTATTTTCATACAACAAATTACAAAAAGTTTTGTTAAATGTAACTAAGTTTTACCAGTAACTACAAAATTTGTTTGATCACTATTCAACCAAAGTTTGGTTGATTTTACCAAACGATTTCTCTCAGTGTACGTGTACAATTAAAGTTTTAATTTTGGACCGATTTAGTAATGATAAATCACGTATTGAATCCTAATGTGCATAAATAAGATGAAAAATGTTCTCTTGAACAATGCTGTACTGATCGAGCGAATAATTTTTCTGTACAACAGATGCTCGCAGCCGAGTAAGTTCGCCGAGTGCAGAAACGGCACGACGATACCCGTTTCCGCGATTTTGGAGAGTCAAGGCGGGGTCAAAGGTTCTGGTCTACCATTGTGGGCGAACACAGCGGTGCTACTGGCGTTCCTAATCGTTTTCCGCACCCTGGGCTACCTCGTCCTGCGTTACTACCGTGTACCAAAATGAGCGTGTTTGGGAGACACGCAAGTAGCACGCAAATTCTCGACACGACTTTCGCGGATCTTCAGTTTTGTTACTACATCATAGAGTATTATAGCAACCGATCGTCGCTGTCGTCGCTGTCGCGCGTCTCGCCTGTTGTTCGTCGTGGAATAAAAAAAAAAAAACGGTGCGCACGTTTCGACGTCGTCCCCCGGGAGAATTTTCTCTTGTCGAGCTGTCGAACGTCTGTAAAGTTTTTCTATCCAGCTTGAAAACACGGGGGAGCGGCGCGAACACGGTTATCACGCGAGTGCGAGCGCCGTTTTCACTTTTCCCGGCGCCATGTATCGAGCAATGCGACATAAAACGCGAGACTGCAACAGACTTGGCGAGAACTCTATATATGCGTACATACAAACTCTCTTGCATACGTACGTATACATACATATGAATGTATGTATATTTATATATACATGTATGAATGCATATATACCTAGCAAATGTTGAGAGACTCTACACACCTAAGGCGCGTGTGTAATACGAAAGAGAGAGATGTGCCAGCGCGTGTTCATGAATGTCGATAGCGTGAACGAACACGGGACATCGTTGTTTTCTCGTTGTTTTGCGGCAAGAAGGGTATAATAGTAGGAAAATTTGACGCGGTGTCGCCGAAACAGACTGAAAATTTGTACGATGGCGATGAACCTTTATACATAGAGAGATATACATATATATTAACATACATATGCGCATACACGCGGACGGTAGATTTAGATCCTTAAACATATTTGTAAGCGATCCATCACGTCTTATCTCTTTTTTTTTACTTTTATTACCGCCACAATTGCTACGTTAATGTTTGTTGATACTGGTAGGAATATTGCTACTGTTTCTATCATTACTTACTACCTTTTTACTATCGAGACGCTGTAATTAAGAGATAGATGAAAAATTATGCTGCTAATTCTAAAGTTGACAGGGTGGAAAAAATATATATATATCGAAATATTGTTCCATCGACGAGATACTATTAAACACTATTGGCCCTGGGTAAATTTTTTCGTGGTTGTCAATGGAGTTTCGGAAGTAATAGAAGAATTTCGGCATTGCAGACTTATATGTCGATATAAATTTTCAACATGTATCGACATATGTCGAATTAAGTAACACTAGAAGTACCAACTTTTTTACTCACTAAAAGAGGATAAATTACTATGAAAATAAAGAATGTGATGAAAAATTAGATGTATATTTTGTCAAGATAAAGGAAATAATTTATGAAAAGTCATAAAAGTTAAAAAATTTCAGAATCCTATGTTTTACACAAAAAATAAGATATCAATCTAAAAAATATAGAAACAATCAATAATAAACGCCCGGTACTTCTAGTCCACTTATAATGTAGTATTAAATTTATATAATTTATTATTATAAAGATGCTTCATAAATAATGCTTATGTATGCATTATTTATGGTTAACAAAACTGCATTTATTTCCATAATTGTCGTTCATGTTTATAATCAAACGTGAGTGATAACAATGAAAATAACGTAACGTAACTTTAAATAAAAATCGAATGTTAAGTCATAGATGTATAATACAATACACATTTCTGTGAAATATCAATATAATAATAATATATAAAATTAATAGTATATTATAAGGCTTAAACCGTCTAAATTTTGGCAATCACGTGAATTTCCATAAGACTGTCGGTCTTTAATTCTTTTGGTACGAAGAATAATTTTAATTAGAAATTACATCGTCACAGACACTCCGAGGAGTATATGAAAACATACTTACATCTTTAAATGTTCTATTACACCTGGCGGGAGTTGAAATGCTTTTTTGACTAGATTCTTTCGTACCGAAAGAGTTGATAGTATCTTGTTCGCAACGCGCGATACTTTCGAAAATTTGCACGCGTCACGACTCGCAATGAATTTGGCGCAGCGATGAAAAATGACCTTCTACGTCGATTACAAAATTTGTTGGTCTCTCCGATATTTCTCCGTGATATTACTCGTTACGAGAATGGGGATCCGAAATTAATGAGCGGTGTAATATTTCATTGTTTACTCTTTGTACATAGAGAATGTGTGTATTGTTTGTTTGTGTGTGTGTGTGTGTGTGTGGAGAAAGAGAGAAAGCGAGAGAGCTACAGCTTATGTATATACGATTGAAATACATATTTCATTCTTATATACATACTTATCCGTAGACACTTATAAATATGCATATACATAATGATAATGATAGTAATAATAACGACGCTAAGTATTATTATTCCAATTATTATTACTATTATTATCACGTAATGATTACTCTAATTATTTTAATTTTTATTATTGCTATTATTATATTATTATTATTTTCGCATGTACATTTTTAACGGACTGAACGAGACGCGCTGTATTTTTTGTACATGCATGCGAAAAGGACGATTTCGCTGGAGTCGCATTAAGATTATATAATTCGCGTGAATCCATTTCGTTAACACTGATATCGTAGTGTGTTGTTATACTCCTTTCCTCTCCCGAGTTACACAGTCACGGAAAGCCAGTGTTTGTTATAAATAAGATAAATTAGAATAGATTATTGCAGTTATACATGCGGTGGACATGTGTCCGTCTGCGATTGTAACGCATGTCAGCCAATCAGCAAGTAATAATATTGTAAGGACAGTGAACTGGACGACTCCAGTGGCCAAGTAGGATCGCCGCAAGTATGGTGAATCTCTGATTTTAACGAAGTTAAAGACGAATATGGTCGATGCATATCTCCGCGCGCGTACGAACGCGCGTTGTCTACAATCTCGTTGCTGTTACGATCGATATCTCGCTTTCGCTTTTATTACCCGGTAATCGCCGATCTCCTTACGATAACGATAAATCAGTTAGTCAGGAATGAACGTTTGGAATTCGCCGCATGCGCCGAAGGACCTCGATTCCGCGAGTCGCGATCACGGAGAATCGTCCAGTACACCAATAAACGCAATATCCACCAAGTGTTCATTGAGTTTGGTAAATGAGGCGAGAAGAGGGTAGAGCGAGAAGAGAGGATTCGTGTACGACGAGGATCATTGCTTCCTAATTATGTGAGGCTGCAAGAGGAATGCAAGAAACGAAAAAGAAGAAGAAGAGGAGGAGGAGGAAGAAAAAGAAAAAACAAGAGACGCACGTCACCATGTAATATCGAGATGAACTGAGCCGGTTTAAGACATTCTCGGATTTTATGCAAAGCACGATTCGGGGCCGCTGTATATATTAGACAATTGGCCGTAAATGTAGAAAATCATGAGGAGAATATAGACGACTCAATAGAAAGCGTTTCTTGTTGAACTATGGACGATAAAATTTTTTTTGTCTTCAATTAATTTTTACGTTACAAAGATTTATCGCTTTAGCCGAAGATCAGGCGCAACTAATTGCAATGATCACGGTAGTCTTAAACTGGTTCTAGTGACAAACAATGTCACGTATTCCGAGAGGAGCAGCATAATGAAGCAAATGTATAAACAAAGATTTGGCTGTGTCAATGTCGTAACGTCTGTTAATTTCTCTATCGTTTCTTCTGTTGTATTTTTAATCTAACGTCAGAATCGAAACCTCTCGATGAAAATAAGGAAAGTGCAAGAAGGGAGAGTAAAATCCAAGATAGAGTGAGAGAGATGTGCCGCGAATGAATTGCGAAAGAAAGATAAAGTGCGAAAGAGACAGAATAAAAGAGCGAGAGAGTGGGAAAAAGCGGGAAAAGCTTACGCTCATATCTTTATCGCACATTTAACGCTAAATGACAACTAAACCTCGAAGGATCACCGAGATAACAAGCTCTGTATGTTCCATACAAACAAAAATGCAGTCGCGTTTCATGTTAAATTTGCGATAAAATGAGTTTTAATGTTGAAGCGAAGAGGAAAAGGCTGTTACGGAGCCGTACGTCGTTCACTGATCGAGCGGAGAATAGATGACATGCATACAGCTCTACACGCCCATTTGTCGATTACCGCGAATCGAAATAATTTATTTTATTTCTATTCCCGAGGAACAGTAAAAACCGTGAACAAATGCGAACAAAAATCGAGCGAGCGCAATATGACGAACGAATATAAGTATAACACCGCTTTTGTAGGCGGTTGTAAGGCGACCATTCTCTACGGATATCTCCCGCGAGGATGCAGAAGCGCGGGAGTCTCTTTCCTTTACCGCCTCCGACGCTATTCTATCATACGCAGGAAACGCACTTTTTGATCATGTAGACGTCTTTTCAAAATTTTGATATCCATATATATATACAATTAATATACAATGTACACCACTGACTGTTAATAACCCGCGCGACTGGACATTTGTATATGCGTTTACAACTTTAGCAGCGAGCTCGAACTGTGTGATCGATTACTCACACTCGAAACCGTAAACTTAAACGACTCACATTTTCTGCTGGATGCCGCAAAGTTGGACGAAATGCTTCGTCTCGTTAATGCGCGACCACGATCGGGACGAGCGTATTTAAACTGACAGAATTTAACGTGTGCACATTGATGCACCATCGTTTTTTCATGCGGACCAGAGTAGATAATTGCAAGACAAAACCTAATGGTCAACTTCTATATAGTTGTTCAGAAAAGTGTACACCAATAGCGACAATTAGATTAGGAAGCGCAATTATTCTTCCATAATTTCAAAATTTGATTTCAGGAATAAGTCGGTGAGACATATATAACTCTTGTATTATTATTGATTAAAGTTTAATATAATTAAGACATTTTATTGAAATATTTTATTAAAATTAACTTACGCAAATATTTGTGTATTCAAATATTTAAGTTTTATAAACTGAACTCATCCGAGATAAAGCGGACCATTCTTCTTCAATTTTGCTTAAAATAAAATACACTTTAGATTATTTAATAGTAAAGTGAAAGTTTAATATAAATTACATGAAGAAGTTGCTACTGTTATACATTCTTTTAGAACATCTGTATATATACTCGTTTGTATAATGAAATATTACGAAAGTAAAAAGCATGAGAAGCACTTTCGATTATAATCGCCAGATCGGCGAATTTGGATATTACGATAGCTACATAATGTGTATGAAACTGATCGTGATTTATAGTAAAGCAACTATTTTTTTCCGCGAAACTTTCTCATTTTATAATCATGCGATCGTTCTCACCTTAACATGACATCCACGCATATTTCATCCTCCTCGCCGCGAATAACTCGCACAATTCAAACTTTGCAATACGCAAAAAAAAAATGTACATGCTTTTGCACTAAAACTTTATAAGACTGACGACTGATGTTTTTATATGAATATAATAAATGGCAGGATAAAGATTCCCAAATTAAAATTGCGTTTACATGTTTGTACGTGTAAGATTGTGTGATGAGCTATGAAACTGTAGATTTCGATAATTCTTTCCTCCCCCGATGTAGAGAAAGAAAAAAATTCAAATTTCAAACTAATCACACAGCCAAACTTTTCTACAAAGGCACGACATGGCTTCGATAGTGCACCGTTTGTTGAATTTCGACAGATAGATCAAAATCACTCTATGAATAAATAAATGAAAACCGATGGTCGCACGCGCCGAACTTATATTCTTCTGATCGACGTTTTCCACCCGATAGAGATCTGTGTGTTTCGCGGAAAATAAAATTAGGTGTCTCGAGCAAGACTCTATTTCGCTTTACAAAAATAGTGCCTTTTTTACAAAGACTCTGTTGTTTGTGCCAAGTCAAATCCAAAGGATCTGTAAGACACACTCACTGCCAGTGTACAGACTAGGAGAACAGAGAGAAAAAAGGGTAAGAGATAGGAAGAGAAAAAGGGAGAAAAAAAAGGCGGAGAGAATGTAGACTAGAGTGCAAGCAAGTGTGTGCTGCGAAGACTGAGAATCAGCGTACGAAAAGTCACACGCGGAACGGACTTAACTTCTGTCAGGAAAGATCGCCGCGCGAGAGACAAAAAATAAAAAAAAAAAACTTTGACGGACACGAAGACGAGCAAGGACTTTTCTGACGAGCGCGGATTGAAAATTAAGCCGGGACATTTTCGTGCGCACGCACGTACATGCAACATGAGTGCGCACGCAACGCACGTACAAACGCACGCCCATACAATTTGTCGAGGAATGTCCTCATTTTACAAAACTTACGAGAAATACCGGGACTAAAAAGAAATGCCAAAAGTGTTCGATTAATTCAATGCCGCCGTGGATCCCCGATTAGTATCTTATTATATAGGAACGACGAAAACAAGTAATGTAAATGTGCTAAAGAGGTTTAATATATAATTTTAATTACGGTTGTACACATATATAAATCTATATATATATATATAAATATATATATGAAAAAATATATATATGTGAACAGACAAAAGCACCGTTCTTTTTACGGTGCTCGTTAATAAATGTGTTAACATCCAACACACGACACTGTACACCGAGTGTATATTTGCACACACGTACAATTATATACTCCATATTATTTACNACGACGCAAACCAGATGTATAACTTTAGCCCCCCCCCCCTCTCTGTACATATATACATACATGCAAATGTATATGTATAATGTAATGTTAATACACTAACAGAAGAACCTTATTATTTTCTTTTTCTAGAAATTACGTTAATTAACTGATAGTATTATTCCTGTTGCCCGAGTAATAGATGTACGGTCCGCATTATTACCTAGACGATAGCTCGTTATCTAGTTATTTTTATTTTACCAAGAAACGTTAATATCACTATTACTATAGTAATAATAAGAATTATTATTACTACTAATACTAATGTGCTACTTTATTATTACTATTGCTATTATTAAAAATAATTTTTTATTATGACAATTATTATTATTATTATCATATCGTCGTAATTATTATTATTGCGGTTATTGCTCCAACTATTACTCTAACTATTGCTATTAATTATTATTATTAGTATTAATTATCTATTAATTACTGTCGTTATCAGCAACATCTCCACTATCATCATACGTCGTTGTCATTAATATCACCGTTGATATTCTATTATCGTATTTGGATAAAATATACGAAACTACTTCGAAACAAGTGCACGCTATCGACTTATGTGTCACATTTGGCACAATTTGAAACGATTATTAGCTCTCTTTTATTTGGCATCAATTTTGAGCCATTTCTAAGAACGAAACTGTTCAATGTGCTTGTTTCTTCGACTTTATCTCGCTTTATTCTTCGATTACGTTTTTTTTATTCGTCCCATTTAAGAAAATTTGCAGTGTAATGATAAACATAACGTCAAAATTTCTCTTCGCTTTTTCTTCGCCTTTAACATCTGATATCGGGAAACAAATTATAATGTTCAAGAAATACCTTATTTACGCAATACTTTTATTGCTCATTAAATTTTACCAATGTATTTTAGAAAAGTGGCATGGAGAATTATGGATTTCATATGCAAAAAAATTGCAAATTACATAAAAAAACGTTATTCATTTTTAAGCTATTTATGAACCAGTATGATCGCGATAAAATAATTGTACATACATAGCAACGCGATAGCTGCACATGTGTTCTAAAGAATGAAGAAGATATTTAAAAAAAAACATTTTCAGGCTAAATGATGTATCACAGATACACTGCGTTTTTAGAAATCCGCGTTAACAGCGATGCATTGCTAAGAGGCACATATTAAGCGGTAAATTTAATACCTCTTCGCATACTTTCCATACTCTTTCTGAGGTGCGTGACTATTTTTTAATAGTTTTCGCCACAACTTGATCTCGTTTTCACATTTCTATGTATTTCTCCAATTTAATATATATGGCATATATGCGTTATATAAAATGTGTGGGGAGTTCCGTATTCAGAATATAGTCGATTCTTTCCAGGATTTTTGTGTATCTATACATATATTTTTTCGTAATTCAAAATTAAACTATATAAAATAATAGCGGTACTAACTTTTCGCCATAAAGTAAAATGTGAAATTGTATAAAATCTCATAATGCTGAGAAATATATTCACACAGGTATGCCATAACATTAACAAAAGAACAACAGGATCTAAGCGGAAAACTCAAATATTTGCATTTTAACTGCAGAAGTTACCAACTTTACGAACAATATTTTACGTTTGTAACAACTATATGTCTTCATATCGCGGTTATGTTCTGAGTGCGGATCTTTATTTACAGCTTAATAAATGCCGAATGTAGTTACCGCCTTTCCCCATATCTCTTCCCCATCCCTCAGTACTTTCGAATGCGTGCGCGTGTGTGTTGACGACACGTAATGCGTGCCTCGCGCAATGTGAGAGATCGTCGGATAGCCAATTTATCTTATGGATGTCAAGGTGAATGTCCCAATTACCAACCGTGACATAATTTCGAGCACGTTAGAAACGTTTTGTTTTCTGTGATATAACATTTAAATTCCCTTTGATATCAAATTACTTTTCAGATAACTTATAAAATATTGAAGGATTTTATCTATCAATTATAGATAATTCTGTTTATTTGTGAGACAAAAATGTAAAGACTCAATTTATTTCTTTACATAAAAAAAATGTTTTTATTTAAAAACACAATATTAATTTTATTTGTCACATTTAAAAATTCAAAAGATAAAAGCACTTGTAATTATTACGCTATACTATAACTCTAGTATACTTGTTTGTAATAATATACTTGTATTAAATAAACGCGTAGAACGAAATCAGACATAAAAAAAGTAAACATGCACTAATGCATCAAATGCACGATTTGATAAACGCGATCTAAGAAAATCGAAAGCAGCTTTCGTAAAAAAAATGTCAAATTTTTAAATATAGCAAAATTTATTTCAGATGATATATCAGCTCACGCAAACTCGTTTTTACTTACGAATTTACGAACAATTATGTCATGAGACGTTGGTTATCGGGATGTCCATCTCGCTCGTGTTTCGCACACCTCTCGATAAAAAAATTCAAGCGGGGCATTATGCGGCTTTCGTGGACAGTCTTCTGCTCAAAGCAAACGTTACCATACCATCGAGTACAAATTGATCTTGTACGCGATATCACTCGGTTTGAAACCCGAGACGAGTAGGAGAGGAAATGAAACGAGAATCAAACGTAATTTCGAATCTAACGGTGAAAAGCATGCATGCGCGGTTTATGCCTCTGATCTATCTTTCCTTGAGCAAGAGCCGGACGATTTTTAAATAATTAGAATAATTTTTGAGAATAATCTCAATCGGTCGAAAATGTATATCATGTTTCATTTCTTGAAACTTAACTGCCATGTTAAATTTTCGTATCGAGTCTGATTTCAATCGGACCAGTGGCCATCTGCACGATCGCGAACGCAATCTTTAATAACCCTGTTATACATTTCGATTGTTGGCCTATGCGATAAAACCCACGAATCTCTTACACGCGATATCGATAGGATTCACCCTGGCGTTCCGAACACGGGAGGTAAAGAAAAGCAAGATCAGAGTGTACACGATCGTTCGCATTAATTAGCGACCAATGCCAGCATGCGGTCGTTGCATACTCGGGATGTCCGCTTCGCGGCGTTTATCGTAATCGTTAAAATCCAAGGAGCCTGTTAACCGCAAAGATTTATATAACGTAGTTCTTCCTCGAACGTGTATGAGCGACGGGACGGGAAATGATTGAGTAATATCAATAATAAGGTGATAGAAACGGAGAGGAATGTAAATAAAAGGAGTTGCTGGCTGTGCTGTGTAATTGTTATAATGGCAATATGTTATATATATACATATATATATATATAATTATATGTATACAAACGATATATATACAACCGATTTTGCGAGCCCGGCATTACCACTGGATCATGCGGGGGGCGAAAGTTGCTACTGCGATTGATCGATCCGTTTTTAGGTCAGATCGAGTATAAACTTTTTTATTATATAACTTGTTTCTTTGTTTGACAGTTTTGATATATTGGATATTTGATTGAATAGGAAAAACTGTGTATAAAATGTACAGTATGGTGTTCCAGGCACAACAAAAAGATAGCATTAAATTGCGACCGTGTAATATGATTTTTATGCTTTTATAATTCGTTACTTCTTCCGAATTGTAAAATGTTATAGTTCGAATTACATCCAAAATTCGACCGTGAATTTTTGCATGCGATCTCATTGTTAAGGATTATCCGAAAACAGGCTAATTTTTCTTATCAATTTCTGATAAGACTTCGTAATTGCAGAGAGTAACAAATCGTTCATTGGATAAAATATTGAACATTTACCGTCCGAAACGCATCTTTATACAATTAAGCACACATTCGCTGAAAAAAATTTGTAGAACACACCGTATAATAGGAGTCATTTTTACAATAATTTTTACTCGAGTTTTCCTTGATAAACATTTTTTTTTACTAAAATAGTAATTTTGTTGTAGCCTGCGTAATATTGTAAAATATGCAAACAAATCGTTCATAAAATATTTTGTCCTGATTGATAGTTACGAAGGAAATCAAAGATTGAAAAGATCAACTGATAAATTTCCACGGCGTGTAAAACGTAAAATCAATCGCGCCAAGTTTCTAAAAAAGTTAACTGTAAATTACTTGAAGGAGAAATAATGCTGTGCAGTTTAATGATTCTTTTTTCGAGCGCCTCGTAATATTAACTATATATTACTATATGTGTCATATACATAACAACTACGTCATAATTATATAATACTTTATGTTGTAATTGATATTTGATATCATATTGTTTACATATATGGTAATATATTATTAATATTACTATCTATATATATAAATAAATATTGTTTAAACATAAAATGCCACAGAAACGTGTATTTCTTTTCGACGCTTCATAAGCAAATTATACTCGGATTTCAGAGAAGACAAGCGAGAAGGAAAAGTTAAACATCATCGAACTCTCGCAGTAGCAACTTCCGCAACATCGCGAATTTCGAGTTAGGGAGCGTTGGTTTCAGAGTGCGTGCGCGCGAATTCGAGAATTCGATCATACTGTATATTACTCAGCATCCGCTCTTTTTTGTACCGAACTCGATTCACCTCGAGGAATCACATCACGTCAACCACCGTCATATACACACACACAGCAAGATACCACTTGCGATTTCTGTCTGTAGAAAATGCAAGGGCGACGTACGATGCGACATACGGAGCGTAGTTCAGTGTTTCTTAAGCTTTTTCCAGAACGATAGCTTTTTTATGCCGAATCTCAATACCGACTTTTCTATAAAACTCGAGCGCCGTAGAGAGAAGGACAGAGGAGAGAGCGCGCGGGGAGAACGCGCGAGACGAAACACGTGTCACGGTATTCACGCGCGATACCCAGCACGCGCGACACGTAAGATTAATTAATCTAATTATATAGCGTAGAGTAAAATGCGAGGAGGAGCGACACATAACGTTAGGACGGTTACGACCGCATTTTTATCTAGCGAAGAGTTAACTCGAACTTAGAAAATACTTTTTCTAGACCTTGGCGAAGCGGCCGAGCGGATTCCGACGGACGACGAGTCGCGATGGTACGCACGGCAAGAAACACTGCCATAGTTTAATTGCGGAATTTTAACGCTAGTTAATTAGTGTTACGGTGAACACTGGCCCGATCGCGCCGCGCGCCGATAGCGCGAGAAGGCAGCGTGCGAAAAGTTCGCTTGGATAATCGATCGACGTTCTCTCTGTTTTCTAAAATATATTCGTGTAAACTGAATAAGATACGGCGGAGAGGAGCAAAAAGAAATTTTTCGGTTTGTTTGAAACAAAGTATGATGTAATATTGACTTTTTTATTTGTATTATATTTTAAAAAATTCGTAATATGTAAAAAAAAAAGAATATTAAACATTTTGAGTCGTCGTAACGTTTTAGATAAGCCAAGGGGCATTATCCCCTTTGTCATCGATTTTTTATTATGCTGGAACAATTTATTCGTCACAAGAAATCGTCGCGTTTCGAGTCGTTTAATAATTTTACGAGATAAGAACGCACCTGCGTGCTGAACGCGAAAGACAACGTAATGAAGATTAAACGCATTGATTTACGGGCACTCGTTTTTTCGGCGCAAAGGGTTAAACGGACTATCTGCGCGGTTAACGGCAGATTAAAGGGTTAGCGTTGCGGACGCACTGCCATTATATCGATAGAGTTATTACCAGATCTCCATCGACCGCCCTGATGGCGACAGGGCCGGCCTTTGATCGCCAGACTTCGCACAAGCCGCAAAGAGGCCGTCCCAAAAAATTGTCAAACCTTTTACTTCATAAAATACAATAGCTGACAGGATTCACAACTGTGTGAGAGACTCTTCCGCCATTAAGATAATTATTTAATTATTGCCGTACAGTCTTTAGTTAGTAATTAAAATTTTGAAACGGAGCATGTATGTTTGTGCACGTATGGCGTGCTCACGCATGCATTTGTAAGATTTATAAATTATATGTTAATATAATTATTATTAAATTATATCAACATATATTACTATAATTATTACATGTTAATATAATAATTATTATATCTCCAAAAACATTAAGAGGGTATTCTCGCTTTAAGTATCATTTATCCTTCTTTTGGAATTTCTTCTACAGAAAATATAAATTTGAAACTTGGTACATTTATTCTTAATATTTAAAGGTTTTTTACAAATTCTTTCAAGCATTAGGAAAGATATTTTCGGCAATTATTTGTAAATTTGTACGAACGTGTCGAAAAAATACCGACTCACTGTTGCTATGATAAATTGCATAAATTATCTGAGATAAAAGATGAAAAGAAATTCTTATAAATCTATATAAATGTAGTTCTCATTCGATCTACAATTAAATTAAAAAGTTAATTTTTGCAAAAATACCAGTTTTGAAAAAAAAATTCAATTTTTTCGAAACTTTTTCTTATCAGAAAAATCGAAAAGTTGGATTTTTTATTTGGTTGTAGGTCGGACGAGAGAGAAACATGTTATGAATATCTTCTAAAAATTTTGAGTAAAAAAATTAAAACTAGATGAGTTATCGTGGCAACAGTTTTTAAAATTGTTATTAAAAAGAAACCCAATTAAACAGTTTATATATTAATAATTTTGCAAGTCCCTTAAATCTGTCTCTCTCAAAGTACGAACTATTGAAAAATATCAAAAATTGATTTTTTTTAAGCACAAAAGCGAGAATACGTGTACCCTCTCAAAAGAAATTTAATTATCACTTGATACACGACTCAGAATAGTATAATATAATAACAGCCGAGATTGGATTCTTTTTGTCCATCTGTTGAGCTCATGCGACAATTCAAACGTCTAGGTTCTCTTATGCGTATGTACATGCGTGAACTTTCTGCTTCAACATTTACAAATTGAGAACCGACACGTTGTGACAGTATCACGATGCCAACGGAAGCTTGGCGGAGGAAGTCTTGTGTCACTTCGAAATGAAAACGGAGTTAAAAGCACTGCAGAAACCACCGTAAAGCAAAGGTTGTCATTTTATCTCGGAATTGTTGGCTTCAGCACCGTTTTCATTTCGACACTCTCGTTTGCGTTTCATAAATCTTACGTGTATCTTTCTTGAGACGAGACGTGGCGCATGTATACAGCGGGTACGATCGATCGTTATCGAAGCGACTGTTCAAATCAAACGTTAGGCGCGAAAGAGATGGGACGGTAGGAAACGTTGTAAGAGAATTATTTCTGGGCTTATGTGGAAACAATGGGATGAACTCGGTTGTATCCGAGGGGAGATGAGATCGAAGTTCCAGATGCGTTGAAAGAACACCGGGATTCGCGAATCGCGACGATCCTGGAACGATCACCCGGCGCGAAATACCGAGATTTCCTTGCGTAGCACTGCCGAACGCGCGTTGAACGTTCACGAAGAAGTTCACTCCGAGTACACCAAGGTTCAACGTGAACCTCGTGATTATGCGGAATCGAGAAAAAAGGGAAGAGATCGCGACCAGAAAAGTTAGTTCTATATTATGCGCGTAAAATGCTTAATACAAACGATTAATATTGTTTCTATTGAATTGAGAGCGAGAGAAGGACGGAGAGAGAAATGCGCGTGAAATATGTGAAATATGCGTGTGCGTATGTGTGTGCGCGCGTATGTGTTGAGAGAAAGAAAGAGAGAAAGAGAGAGAGAGAGGCAGAAAGCGGGAAATAAATTTCAGCAACGGCGTTCATTCTTCGACAACCATAATATACAATATAAAATTGAGTATACTGAGCAAAGCAGCGAAAACCATCTGTCCTAGTCCTAGTATTCGAATTCATCACCATAATTTATAATCAATTTCAATTTAAATCTAATAAAACGATGTTATATAATATCAACTTGTATTTGTCAATTGTTCTACCTAATTCCCCACCATCGAAAATCAAGTTCTTAATTATACATACATTTCAACTTTGCATAAATACGTATACAAATATATTACGATTGATGAATATTAAAAGGTACTAAATTAAAATATGAGTACGTATCAGACTTACCGACACTGATGCGCAACAGCGGAGTTGAAACTGCATTAATCTGTAACATGCAATAAATATAATCAAGTTAAAATAATTATTGTATCGCGAATCTCGAGCGCATATTTTTATTAGCAAATTATTTCTGTTTCTATATCTAATATCTAACATGTTCTTTTTGTTAGACCCGAAATGTCACTTTGTACAAATATTCTCAAGTGATACATAATATTTCTTTCTGAAATTATTTGCTTACAACAATTTTTTAGTGCAACAGACACACCGAAAACCATGTTGAGAGTCGTTTCGTCGATCGTGTCGCGCGACGGCCGTCTGCTAGCTTCAGCATCATTTATTCTAATATATTTTAGTATATATTTTATATACATGCACGTATATTTTGATTTTCGAAATATTTCTTACGCATGAAATTACAAACAAGACTCTATTCTAAATTCTGAAATTCTGACGCAAAACTCCACTTTTAGAGTTCGTCTGAAGTGGACGACTCTAATTTACAAACGACTCTAATTTACCGAAAATGAAATATAATTTAATGAGAATGAAATGGACCGCGCG
>QKQZ01030820.1:0-33366 GCA_003595255.1 Solenopsis fugax | reverse complement strand
TATATATATATAAGTTCGTTTTCAAACGATATACGAAGCAGGTGTGTCGGAAAATGCGCGTTTAAAGTCGGCTTACGTCTCATTCACGTCGCGACGTCGTCGGCACGGGAAACCCGTCGGAATTTCATGAAACTTGCGTCGCCTGTCGCGCGGAAAGAGAATCGTCTGTCGACTCACGGAATTCCATTCCGATTTCTAAAGTATACCGCCGCAGCGGCGATCGAGAGGGGAACGTTTCCACCGTCTCGATCGCGTATGCACATAACGCGAATTACCCTTTCGTTCTCACTTCCAGCCCTTTTCCCGAGGAGGGAGGAAAAAAAAGAGAAACACAATCACGCGGCATCTGGCGCGCCGCCGCGTCAGTTTAACACGTCCCCGAGAAACCCGCTAAAATATTCTAAAATATTCCCGAGCGAACGTCTCGACTTCGCGAGGACGGAGACAAAAGCGTACATTCGGGGTCCAACGGCGCGCGAAATCCGGCATAGTTCACGAGAGAATACATTCCAAATACCGAATCAGCCGGCGAGAGATGCGGGGATGTAATCTCCAATTTATCGAGAAGAGCCCCGAGTTAGTGTAAACGTCGAGAGGTTACGGGAGAAACGCGAGAGTGCAGACGGAGATAAAGACAAATTCTAATTCTTGGTTACGCGATGAAACATCGATTTTCTCGTTGGACATTGTCGATTAGTACTTTCGCCGTTCGCTATTGAAATACCGGAATTCAACCGTGGATGAAAACAGCACGGAACGAAGCACGAATGCAGATGCGTTCGTCGCATTTACGCAGATCGTCTCGTTGTTTTTTTCTTTCCTCGGGGACAGTACTTTAAATAAGACAAAGAGCGCACGCTATGCCGGAGTAGCGCGTTGTTGTAGATCGTAAACTGGGGCAATTTGCTGGACCGACGGCTACAGCATTAAAGTACATGGCGAGGGCCGCAGAAAAAAAAGAGGGACAGAGAAACTCGCGGACAAAAACCGAGTATCGACCTATCATTTATACCTTCAGCGTGGCGCACCGCGTTTGTTTCCGCTTTCAATACCGCATGCCATATTCGGGACGCACATGATGTTTGTGCGGTTATGCGGAAATGTAGTTCCAAAAGAGATGGAATATTTACCTGTGTCTGACGCTTTTAATCGCGAACTCGACAAATCGAAAAAACCAAAGTTCATAAAGAGTTATTAAAACGCGCTACATTAAGCCAGGCTATTAGACACATGAGATGTGGTTATTGATTTCTCTTTTACTCCCCTTCTTTCTGCGCTACTCGTTTTATTTTATTAGAATTCTGCCAATGTATTTTTGTCAAAAAAAAAAAAAAAAACTTCCGTCATGCTTAAAATAAATAGCTTCCTGCTATTTATGTATTTTTAAAATACACAGATGTATTTTAAAAATAAACATTTTTCCATTCAAATTTTTCAATGAAGCAAGATACCGCAGTGCGGAAGTACAGTCCGCCCTGCGAATTTATCTTAATTGCAGCAATAAAAAGCTTATTACTGCAATAAGAAGATCTGAATCTTTAATGTCTTCGCAATGAGTCGTAATAAAAATTAAAAGAGTATATTGTTTAATTTGAGACAATATTTTAGTAAAATGAATTCTCTTTTTCGATTAACAGGGGTTGTAATTGTTCATTGAATAGGACGCACGGACGCGATGTGTGAAGATGCATCAACGTCATCATCGCACGATGGTGGAAATTAGTCACGCATGTCGTTGTCTTAACGCGTTATCCATTTTGTTCGTTTTTCGACGAAGCACAAGCGATGAAGATAAAACGCGTCTGAAAATATTGCCAGCAATGCGATTGCCGAGATAATTCACGTGCCAAAGAAAATTTGTACTTCAACTTTAATGGCGTCCGCGATGGAAGATATTTTTTCTGCAAAGAGCTTCTTTGACATTTTACAGTTTACATCTTATCGTCGCGTTTGTCATTCGCGTTCCGACGGTTTACATTCGAATGGCCGTTTCACCGCTACGACACGGACGCCAACCATATTAGAAACAAAATACTTCTTTCTTTATGGATCACTCGCGCTTGGCATGTGCACGATAGGAAACGGAAATTAAATGAGGATCGTTCGGACCTGTCCGTAAAACGGAAATGAAAATCTGGAAAATCTGGCGAATGAAAGGAGACGAGCGACTTTTGAAATGGGCAGAGAAATGGTACGAGAGAGAGAAAAATATTGATTATCAATATTTCAATGTACATTCATGGAAATAATTTCCTGAAAAAATTACTCATTCGCATATTCCAATTAAGCATTTAAATTCAATTAATAATGTCGTTTTCAGCAGCTAATTTACATACGAGTATTTATATAATAAAAGAAATTTTAATTCTTTCTACATGTTGCACAGAAAACGTATCATGATATTAATAGCTTTTGTAAATAGTATTAATAACGTTTGTAAATAACACTTCATTTGTATTATTTGTTTTAAATTGCGTGCTGCTAAAATAAAATACGTGAGCAAATCATATTTTCAATGTTTATAATATTATTCTTAGTAATATATACGTATTCAAATAATAAAAAGGATGTAGCTGACAAACTTGATTATATTGCAGTTCTTTTCAGTAAAAAAATTAATTATACATGAATATACATCTAGTCAAAAGAAACTGATATATAAATAGGCTGAAATAAAATATACATATATCGTTATGCAAACCGTGTGACGCTTACCGTTCCAGCTCCAGGATCGGTAATTTTGCACGGCAAAATTGCCGTGGTACCACTTTGAGCAAGCACCTCTCCAATTGGTCCTTCAAGAACATCTTCATTTTTACCCTCCGGCGCGTTCAATGGGGCGATTGCATTATTGGCACTTGAGTTCTGCTGATGCTTCGCCTGACTCACTGCGGACATAAATTACAACGTTTTCTGAAAATAGAAACCATTTTGCTCGATTTAAATAACATTTGTACAACGCATCGCGTCAACAAATTAATATTACTAACAATTTTTCTCGTCTCATGAATCCCAATTCAATTGTTTTAGATAATTATGATATATGTTAAACAAGTATCCCGAGTAGAAATTTAATGCCAGATTTAATTTGCATCAGATCAGGCCCAAATACAGGTCTTAATGCAATGTATCAATATATCAAATAAGTTAATTATTTGGGCTCTTTCTATATGTCGAACAAATAAAAAAGTTAAATTTTTATTTAAAAATTTTTTTAAATTATGGATATGTTCCCCACGCCGCGAGTCTACTCCCCTCGTAGCTCCCGGATTAGATCGGCCTATCTATACTACTTATATATGTATAAATCTGACTGTGACTTTTTCTTTTAATGCTCAGATCTTAGTGGAGATTGTAGCTGAATAAGATCGATTAATTCAAATCCCCCAGAAGATTCAATTAAATGAAAATTACGAAAGTGCTACGGTAAAATGTGAGAAATCACTTCACGTATTTTCTTGTATACCTAGGAAGATTCCGCGCGCCCATGTAATATCTATCCCTCCAATGGTTGTTAGTTCTAAGGCCGGCTATGATCAAGGATTAAGGGCGATTTCCATGGTTGACGAAGGGTGCGGCGCAGGGAATGCGAGAGAGACGACGACGAAGCGCTCTCCTGCTTCGAGATTAATGCAGCCACCATCACGACGATAACGCATAACCCGAGCATCGCCCGAGTGGCTTAAGTGAATAACTTAGTCATGGCAATTACGACGGTTCGGCCAAGCGTTTACTGGTGCCCAAGATGCGCCAAACCGCGGCGAAATCCCGCGGATATTCAGCCGGAAACTTTCTGATCCTTGTGTCTCTCCGCTTGCCTTTCGCAACCGTTCGCTTGTCCCCGTGAACCTCTCAGATTTATCCGATAAAAAAAAGTCAGATTTCACCCCGAGCGCTGCTCTTGCGTGAGATCCCCAACACCGATGAATATTTAGAAAGTTTCTATTTCTGTTCAACGAGTTGAAAATCCAAGCTCAAAACGTCTCGCGCCGACGATGCAAAGTTCGCTTTTAAAACATTGTGATATACACACCGCAAGCACCTTTATGGCAATATTTTTGTTTACTTGAGAGAAGTTCTTTTTTATACAATAGTGCGCTACTATTGCTACGTTTTTACTTGAGTCCTAAGTTACTATGATGGAGTACTCGTGAACAATAATAATGTAATTACAAATATATGTGTATGTGTGTTTATAAAGTAAAAATAAATTAAAAAATACTGAAAAATACACGTAATAACAATCATTCCTCATTAACTTAATGCACTGTTTATAAATTTTAATAATAAAATTTGCAATAATGTATATTCTTGGTAATAAATTATTAAATGATTTAAATCTGTTATTTTATTAAGAAATGATAAAAAAATCGAAATGTGAAGGAAAAATCTCACGATTATTTTTCTTTATTCATGAGATTTTTTATTTGTAAGTAATAATAAATACTTAGATTTTTTAAAATATTAAGAACATTTATGAATATCAACTGCACATTCTAAATATTATAATTTTCACAGCTAATTTCGTTTGAATTCAACAATTTAGGTATTTATATTCATTTTAATAGTATATCCTTATTAAAAAGATGCATTCACGTCATTAATGTTAAACCAATTACGCAATGCCATTATATTATTGACTCTCTCGTAGCAATAATTTACATGTTTCAGATTCTATTTCACTAATTGCATCTTAATAAAATTTTAGTTTTACATTTATACACATTTATATCATTTTCAAAAAAGTTGTCGCTTTTTTAACTTGATTTTTTAATATTAATTAATCATAGAAGTCAATTTGGTAATATTAATTACATTGGTATCATATTTTTATTTAATTTTTATTGTATATATAAAACACAAAAAAATATAGAAAATTTATATTTTAATAATAGCCATCTCCACTAATTTACGTAATGTAATGAACAATAAATTCAAACATTGAATTCACTCCTTCATTCATATTGAAAAAAGCTCGATCGCAACACAGAATCTTTGTACATGAGCTGTATTTGTTATTAATAATAAAAGAGGCTATTACAGGCCGGACTCTCGATGTTGATTAGCGTACTGAGCATCTCACTTGAATTTTCTCGGCGAAATGAATTAATATCGTTACCACCGTCAGCATTCAGTATTTCAAAGTGATTATTCGCCAGAAATTCCCTCGAGAAAAATACTCGAATTCTCCGTGACCGGAATTAATAAAAAAGGAAAGAAGAACCAGTTAAACGAACGGCCCCCTGAGGGATTATTAGAGTACATTTTCTTACTTTGTGAAAAAAATTATAGAGATTTTTCATATTATGCGATAGAGGTGTATAATTTTAATAAAATACAAGATTTAAGAAAAAATAATATATTATAATTAAAGCAAAATATTCTCGCGTCAAAAGTTTTTGTTTTCATTTTTTTAACGCGCAATTTATGAATATGGAAATTAACAATTAATGGGGCAACAAAAATGAACACTCTATAATAAAAATATTTAAATATAAATCTTGCCATGCTATGGTATCACTGAATTTTCGCACCCGTGTATTTATTTTACTAACAATAAGTGTTATTCAACATTCACGAACTCAATTTTACTGTTTTTATGAGATGTCTCCGTTTGAATATCGAGAATTATTTGTGTATAATTATAAATTGATATTTCATTACGATGAGATATATACTATATCTATATGGTATATCTTGAGAGATATACATATATATATATATATATATATATATCTTGTATACAAGCCTCTTCATATAAATCTCTGAATATAAATTTTTATGTAATTTTATCGATTAAATATTGTGATATTATTATTCGTATTCAACTTAGGACTGTTTTTCAAGACCGAAAATTTATTCGGCGCGCACTTTGGTGAACTTGAAAATGTATAAAAATCATACAAGATGTTTTTCTATTATTATAAATTTTTATATTTGGATTGTACCTATATAAAGACTGTGAGACATTCTCTTAAAATTATTGAAAATGGTACACAATACAGCAAAAAATTACAATAGTACAAATAGATAAATCTTAAAAACGCTTTGACTTAAGCAAAGACAAAGTGAAACCACTCTAGGCTGGTGCAATTTTCTAAATTGAATTTACCAGTGATTAGTATTCGCACATAGTGGAAAGATTAATCTAGCACAATTTCAGAAAGTTTTCCGAATCGGGAATCGTAAAACGGCCCGGTAATAGGGGCCGTGCATTTAATTAAACTTTCAATTAGATCTGAAGCTTCGGAGGTGTTACGGCGACGACCTAAATTTTCAGTGCCGCATCGTCTCGTTCGGGAATGAGACGTTCTGCGAATTTGTCCGTTCGTATTATGTATCCGCGTCGACACTCTCAATGTCCCGAGAGAAGTCATCGAGACGTAAGAACACAACGAACGATCAACGCGCTTTCAATGCGATGCACCCCCATCGAAAAGTTCAGCACTAACGAGGCGAAAATACGCAGCCGGTTTTTAGCAACACGATAACCGGAAATTGCTTGTCAGCCAGTGGATTAAGTGTTTTCCAGTGCCGGCACGAAAATAACTCGCCCGAATGCAAGTACGGAAGAGTGTGGCGTGCCGTCGTGAACGCCTGTGTGTTTCTTCAGGCAGCATCATTATCGTTAAAAATTGTATTGCCGCCGTGAAGTGAATGCCGACGAAGGAGAATTAGATACAAAATTATTTAGGCCGGAATGCCGTTACGCTTAAACACGCGAAAGGAAAACGCACGGGAGAAATACGAATGTGAGCATGTCATTTTCCGCCACAATTTCTAACTCTAGTCCTATAAAATCTTCAAAATGTCGCATTTCCCTGACGCGATGAAATTAAATGCCTAATGTCCAAAACAGGTGAACAATTCTAAATGAAGTAGCAACGCATACTGTTCGTATGCAGCTGTAAATGTAAAATTTTGAAATGCGAAATAATAAATAGGTTTTTTTCGAAACTTAAAGTATTCATTCCTCATTCTTTATACGAGTAATTTAAACAATTATATTGTATTTTTTACGTTTCAAAAAATACAATATTATACGTAAATTAATGTAATCTTGTCAAACTTTTATCAGAAAATTGTGGTTTCAATTTTTTTGTTTATTCAATAATTACATATTCAAGATAGCATACCTATTATATGTAATATACATTGTAGTATACTAACAATAGTGCAACAAAAATATATTTGCCATAAATCCAAACTCACCTGTAAAGTACAAGTGTATCTCGAGTAGGATGACCACCACGATCCAGAATGTCTTCATGATGATCACAAAATACTCGTATCACTCTCCTTTCCTCAGACATACATCCCTTTCGAAACAACTGAAATTCAAAAGAAAATACAAAGGTTATTTTTGATACTCGTTTCTGTGATTTTAATTAATTGCTTTGACATGTGAAGTAAATCCATTACAATCTAGTTTATTCTTTTAGATAAAAATTTGTTAATAAAAGGACTGAAAAATGATCAATAAAAGCGATACAACACATTACGTTCAAATATTCTTGTCCAAGATATTATTTCAATTTATAGCGTTTTATGCAGTTTCCGAGGCTTAATAATTGTGAAGTTTAGAATTTCAATTAAAGAATAGCAATAGTTGTTGAGTAATGCACGCTGTGAAATGCATTGCATATCGTTGTGTGATGTAAGAAGTTGATTAATTTTATGCCGGTCAGCGGTCTACGCTCCTTGCTTATTCATCATACGTTGCCGTCAACTTCAAGCCGACTTATTTTTCGATAGAAAATTGTACCAACAAACTTGAAGAATTTAATATAAATAAGAACGTCGCGCCAACAGAAAATTTCAACTACATTTTACGCACGAAATAAACTAACGACATTCTAACTTAAGTGACGTTGGCAGTTTGTAAAATGTGAATGTAAACATGAAGCGACAGCAAATTTTTTTAAGAGAATAATCAGGCTAAAAAAATTATGTTGAAGAAAATATTTCTGCAGCACACAATTTTCTTTTTACAGAAACTTTATTCTATTTATATAAAGAACTATTTTCTCTTTTCTGTTTAAGTTTCTCTATTTCAATACACTTGGCGCATTCACTTTGCGAGACCGTATGCGCCATTGAAAAAGGAAAAGAAAAGAAAAAAAAAGAAGTTACGACTAAAACGAAAAAACAAGGGTGTTGGGACGTGTTCTAAAACTATGCCCCTAACGTGGTATTAACAAGTTTTGTCGAATAAAAAATGCTTGTTTTTTTGCAAGGTACGTGCAAGTTTTTCTTAATGCTTCCTGGCGCACGGACGTAGTGTTTTTGTGGAATCGTATGAGATCGATAGAGACACGGATAACATTCTTCTGTCTGGGCCTTGTTGCCATTTCTGTCCCTTTGCCCCATACAATTCTCCTAATGATATTTTACTTCTTCTTTTCTTTTGTACAACGCGTACGTAATAGTGTGTAAAAAACAAAAAGTAGGAAAAATTACGTCTAAAGTTCAAAATCGTGGGAGCAAGTAGAAGTAGATGACGGTTGGACTTTTCAAAAAATTTGAAAAAAATAATAAAATTGTAAAGCAAATTGAAAGAGAATTTTGTTAATTATATGAGAGTTCAGAAAATGAAAAATTCGAAAGATAACAAATTTCTAAAAAGACTTAAGAACTATATACATATAACACAAAACTATACATTTACCATTTACTTAGTGATGCATTCGAGCGAGGCGAGACGAGAAAATACCGATACCGAGATTTATTTTCGACAAAAACAAATGATTGAAAAATTTTTCTCGTCTCGACGGGCCGAGATTCTCGTTTCTCGAGATTCTCGAATTTTATGTCGAGATATTCGAGATTATCGACTGTCTCGTCTCATCTGTTTCTGTTTTATAAAGAGATAGCATATTGCTTGTAATTAATATGGATATGAAGAGGAATAATGAAATTTAAGATAATTCTTATTATAAAAAACAACAACTTGGCAAATTATATAAATAATTTCGTAGAATAGTTTTAAAATAATTTGATATCGTTCTTTGTTCTACAAATAAATATTAATTCCATAATTACTTGTCAATTGTAGTTTGTGCTTTAACTTTAATTAATTTTCTAAACGTTTTTTTGATTAATTTTTTCCTCAAAATTTGGATTATCGAAAATATTTATCTCGTTTTTTGAAAAAGAGACGAGAACAAGTCGAGATGAGAAAAAACCAATGACAGATAATATAATCTCGGAAATATAAATAAACGATACGAGAAATTTTGAGACGAGATTTCGAGATTCTCTTATCAAAATGCATCACTACATTTACTCTATTAATAATATTATAAAAACAAACATGTTCCGGAAAAAAAGTTTTTCGAACTCTCTTTTCGAACTTTTAAGTTTATCAAATAGTTGTAACAATAATTGAACTTGGTAAGAATTGAATTGAAACGTAATCAAATAACGTAATATAGTTTTTATATTTTTAAATAATATTTAAATTTTAATTGACAATAATGTGAATATACTGTCAATAATATCGTCTTTCATTCTATCTCGCGTAAAAACAAAACTAAGAGCATTTGGAAGATATTAGCTAGTATTCATAGACGTTTCTTATATTAAAGATTGTTTTGAGTACAATCTTCAGATGTTATAAACTCCAATCACAGAGCCGTATTAGTTTGAGACATTATACCGGTCCTAGAGCATTTCCACTGGGAACCAATGATGAAACAGATATGCAAACAAGACTCTTTCAAAATGCAGATTTGCGATCACGCGGATGATACGCGAAAGAAAACATCAAGAGTGCTCGACGAATTCCCATGGCAAAGCAATGGTTGAACAAATGTGATATAACATTGGGTTTTAAGTGAAACTCAAAGACAATGTTTAGATATTTGTACATAGAATTATGTACAAATGCACATAGAGATGTGTAGAGTATATTTGCGATATCTCGTGTCGGGTGACGTGGATTATTTTCAATTAACATTCTGATTTAGTCATCATCAATGACTGCAGACTCATTGAAGAACGCTACGAACTTTTGTTCCGACCCAATACTTCGTCGAGAACAGCGGAGGATCTTGTCGATCTGATAAATATCCGGCACGAATATTATTCATATCGCGATTCGCCATAGGTCTCTTGGGATCGCCGAAGTAGAGGCATTCCGAGGTGATTCTCGTATTTTCGTGTAATTGCCAACTAGGGATCCTCTTGTATGTAACGAAAAGACACAAAGTTAGTCATCGAAAAGACAAATACAATATCGGCTGCACACATCTCGAATACAGAAATAGAAACTGGAAACAGTGGAAACCGCGATCGCCAGATTTCCTACCGCTCGTTATTCCGGTTGTTGATATCGATTCTTGTAACATTCGCTTGTAGTATCTCGATAAGAAATACCTTGACACAAATCTGATACAAACTGTATCTCTTGTTGAGGTACTGATTCAAGTATTTCCGACATCGTATTATATTCAGAATATTTAAAAAATTATGTATACTAATGTCAGTGTTACGTACATATATAGTTTTATATTTGAAGCTATTTCTTTATATAACTATTTCTAAGGAAAAGTAAGTCTCTTATTAAGTCTCTTCTTTACACGAATAGAAGTTATTTCAAATCCGTTACAAATTTTCAGAAACTTCAGAATACTTTGTATGATTTACGATAATTCAAGAAAATAATTTAATATTTTATATAGCTATAAAAACCTCTACATTGTTAAAAATAAAGTTTATGAAATTCAATATGTTTTTGAGTTATACAAGTACATTAAATTTAATGTATCTTTACTGAAAAGTTTGTGCATGAAATTTAGTACACTTTTGACAACATTAATTTTTTTTAATGTATCTGCTTAAAATTTACTTCCGTTACATTACATTAAATTTCGCTGTGTATACAGTGTTAAAAATTACTTAAAAGCTTTTTTTAATTTTGCTATCACAAATATTTTTGTGGAAACAGCTACTATGTTTGCAAATTTTTTTTTAGAAATCTATGTAATTTTTCAAAGATATATGTAACGTTATATTTATATAAATAGAAAATAGGTTATCAAAAAATAATGTAAGCAAACATAACTATGTGACATGGCTATTTTTTAGTTGACGTTGTATAAATCACTTGACATTTCAAGTAATAAGAAACTGTCGATAATTTTGCAATGCTACACTAAGCGAACATTATATTTACGAGAAGCAAATTCACAGATTTTTTACACGGAGTATTTGATATTCGTATTTTTCTTCCAACAGATACGTTACACTTCTCGCAAGTTGTGATTCAGCCATTTGTAGGCCAATCACGAACGCCATATGTTTCCCCAACCAGCGTATACGGTAAAATTTTCAAAGCAAGCATCGCGCTTACACTTTTCCCGCGCAACAAACGGGAAATATTTTGAGGTTCTACATTTGGCTGAATTTTTGTAAACCTAAATTCAACATCATATGGTAATCACGTTTCTTTGGGAATAATTTATACATATAAATATATATGTGTATATATTTAAAGTATAATACATATATAATTTATTGGATTTCTCGAGGGGGTAACCACTCTTGAATTCTGGTGTACAACCTATTAGAAGTCCGTTGAATTCCTTGAAGTCCATTGAATTCCTTGAAGTCCGTTGAATTCCTTGAAGTTCGATGAAGTCCGGTATAATTTGATGAATTTCATGTGTTATACCATGAATTTTTGGCTTTTATAACGAATTTTTGGTTGAAATCAGTTGATCAGTTACTAAAGAGAGATTTTTGATAATCTTTTTTTTTAGAAAAATCTTTTAGCAATCGTAATGAGTTCCAATGAATTCCGACGAAAGTCCATTGAAGTCCGCAGTCCAGTGTACACCTATTTTCTGAGTGATTACCCCCTCGGGATTTCTAAAAGTATTAGTATAGACAAACTGCATGCATTAATTAACAAATTTGATTTGTACATTTGTTTCATTTATTCATTATAAAAATTTAGGTAATAGTTTTATTTTATATCTATAATTTGGATTTTTTAACAATGTTGAGATAATTATTATTGATAACTTTAACTTCAATATAGATTGACGACCATTTACCTATAGCCGTATTAATTGTTTTCTTCTAACTCTATTCAACATACATTCTTGCGAAATAGAAATCGAGAAAGACAACTGTGAAACATGAAGATTAATGTTTTCCTTCTCCCATTCATAAAACTGCCTTAGTTTCAATGCCGAGTAGAAGTCCGGAGTTCTACTCTCACATGCGTGTTACTTACGACGTGCTATCTGCAGACAAATGACCGCATTATACACTTTATTTCCTGCCATACTAAGACGTTCATTATTTAGACGAGTTAGATTAACGATTGTGCTTGTGCCTAAAGCTGTAATCGATAAAGGATTTATGGAACGTGCGACATCTTCCTCCTCCCGTTTTCCCCGTTCCGGATTGTGCGAGGGAAGTCACGCGAGAATTCACGGCAGATCGGAAATCTTATAAATTCTCTCGTCTAAAACAATCTTCCGAAATAAGCGGTTGGTTTCCGCGCAGGTATTTAAATATTTAACAGGACGTTCGAAGAGAGGCAATCGCGTGCCTCGGACGAGCCGGTACTGCCCAACGTACCGTGCGTGATTATTCGGAGCTGGTCCGATGACATTTACATGTAATTGTTACATGTAAATGTCATCGGACCAGCGTCAATCCAACGATGACTAGTCAACAAAAATAACGAATATCGGTTCCGGCCGTACACGTTTCGTGCTCGAGGCGATTGGGGAAAGAAATATCTAAAACTAGTTGTTGAAACTAGTTGTAGTTAGATTCGGGAAAGATACATTAATTCTATTGAAATTCAGTATTGCTAAAAGATAATATACGTATCTAGATATTTTTCTCTGAAAGAACAAATTATTATAACTATAAAATACTACGTATTCGGGAAGAACGATTTTGTTAAAGTGTTTGAAAATTTAGCTGGATATAGTGCTGAAAATAATTTTGTTAGACCATCAAATAATTTTGTAGGACGCTCAAAGTAGTTGCTAGAAAGTCAAAACTTTTTGCAGCGTTATTCATCATGCTTAAACGTTCTTCATAATTATTTTAATGGTTCAACAAAATTATTATCTACATCTAGCTAAAAATTGTTAGATACTTTAATTAATTCTTTCCGTGTAAATGTTGTGTAAAGTCGTCGAAGGTATCATTTTGTTTCTTTTTCAGATTAATTCTAAGAAGCAAAAAGTTTTAGTAAAATAAATCTCTGAAAATTTATATTGTGTTTATGTAAGCAGGGAAATACATGGTTCTCTGTTAAATAAGAAACTTTGATAGAACAGAAATAAAAAGATACAAAATTACATGCTCAAAATTATACGAAAATATAGTAGCGGGACGAGATTACAATCAGCTGCAATTTACGAGGTTTAACGATTACGTATTATCGAGGAAAAGCCCGACATTGTCAAAAGCTGTGGTGAACGCCGATATTCTTCACGACGTTATATATAGGTGGTATTATATTTTTACGGCTGCGGAGAGATGGAAAGAGAGATACGGTCCCTTTTACGATGACCGACATTTCTAAATAACATAATATCGACATGCCATGGTGGCATTTGGGCAAGGTGACAAAACGATCGTCTGATAAAAGAGCGTGTATTTACGGCAACAAAAAAAAAATACGTAGAACACAATAAAACTCGTTACGGATTTTACGCACATTGCATTGTGAGCTCATACGCGGTACGAATAAGCGCCTGGCTCTTGGACCTATTATTTCTGCGTTTTCTGCGGCGACCTCATCACAGGAGAAGAGGACGGTCGACTGAATGAAAAGCGCGAGAAACAAGTAAGATCGCGCGCAGGAATGAATTTAAAAACAGGACGAGAGTCGTATGCAAATAGGCGCGACTCGAGCGACATGTGTGGCACTTGAATAGAGGTATTCAATGAATGGCCAACACATCGCTGATTGGGATCTTTTAAATGGAAATTCATCAACTGAAACGGGGACGGTACTTTAGATATTGCGCGAGAAAAGCGGATCGTGTCTTTTTTCCTCGAAAGATACGCATGTATACATTTTCCACGTTCGATTGAACCAACTGAATCAAACATCGCCTTTAACAGTATTTTGCAATGGAGACTCTGGAGAAAATAGTCGTTATGTTATACAGAGCATTAAACGTGCACAGAAAAAAGAGCATTCTTATTTTGCGAATGTTTTTATTTTCAAAATGTTACATATAGGAAATAGATTATATTGTGAGCGTTAAACAGACAACTTGCTTATATAAAAAAATTCTGTATAATTTGATCAAGAAAAATATATTCTCACTATTCAATAGTTGAGAGGAAAAAATATCAAATAGAAAATAACAATAGCTTCAAACCAAAAATATTTATTAGAATTTCTGTTTTTATTATCTTTTATTATTTTTTAATTATTTTATTTTTTACTATCTATTATTATCTATTGTTTTTTTAATTTATTGTGCTCATTAGATAACTATTATAATATTGGAATAAAAAAATACATATTTTGCGCTGAAATTGAAGATTATTAAATTTTTTAAAGAAGATTGAATTTTGTATAAGCAAAATTATTGTTGTTATATGTCAGCAATAATATCTATATATATAATTTTGTTGCTAATATAAAACAACGATTGTTGAATAAAATATACTAGTTTTAATTTGACACTAATGTTTTATCTCTGCATGTTAAGAAAATGTGCGTGGTCTGTGACTGAATGCGCATTCCCTTTATTTAAGAACCTTGGGAATTGCAAAATAGGTCGGATGAAATGTTACCCACGTTCTACGCGCGCTTCAGTTCAGGCAAGAGTGGTAGATTGTGGATAATCAACTTCAACTGTCCCTATTCAGGCGCTATTGAACCGCGACATATTTCAAATACTCCTCCCGTTATATATCCTCTCGGAATGAGGGTAATGATAATTAATGTTATCACGGCCGCCAACGTTTAAATGGTAAATCAACATGGAGCGCTATTTACGTCATACATCCCAATGTTGAACCAATATATACACTTTATCAAACGCACACGTTACACTTCTCGTGCAGTAAAGAGGTGGAATGATTTTCGTGCTCCGCGCACAGTTGAATCACGAAATCCTCCGGTTATTCCCTCTTCTCTCGTCACCGGCTAACAATCTGGATATTACCATTAGCAGGTTTTATCGTCACTCTCTGCACATTCCGTCTCCATTGCTCGCGACCCCGAGTCGCATGTTCGCGGAATCATTATTTTCTACAACGCGCGATCTACAAAACATAGACCGATGACGATTTCACCCCCGTCCGTCGTATCGCGACGTTGTCATAACTACGTTAATTACATTTTCGTCGGCCTGCTACATTTTTATCTCAACACACTCTCAGAAATCAGCGCGTAAATCTCGAAATTACCGCTCTTCACGGCCACGTTTCTGCGCCACGGGATATGAATGTTCCAGTGTATAATTTGCGCGATCTAAATTAGAGTAACTCGAGGTTACGACAACTGCCTGATTATTTCGCTTTCTCACACGGTCTTTCTCGCGGGTTTTAAACTAGCAATGTGTTCCACGACTACTTTACAGGATTATTATTTCTCTTAAAAAAAAAAAAAGATTTTGTGTACGTTGCATCAAAAAGTAAAGCAATGTTACTGTTGCCATTGTAATTACATTGTCTATGACGAGAAGAATTCTTTTCGGATTCTCTTTCAATTCCTTTGGACAAATTACTCATTTTCAACTTACTTTTATCGATAATGCGTACATTTCTTTCTGAGACGCTATATATGTAACGTCAATTGTATAAATGCGCATTTCTCAATTTCAGAATATGTAAGCCACAGAAATGAAAATTACAAAGAACAAGCAGTTAAAAAATTTCATTATTTATATAATCAAATTGCAATAATAGATACACTGAGAAAAATATGTTAAAACAAAATTTTTCAACTTGATTACATTTCTTCAATTTAAGTATTTATATATTTAACTCAAATACATAAAATATTTGAACTTTAATTTAAACATTTACATGTTTAACTTAAATACATAAATACTTGAACTAAAGAAGTTTAGTCAAGTTAACAACTTTTTTCTCAGTCAAGTAAAACTTTGGCATTGCGGTCGGTTTAAAATCGGAGAAAACGATGATCGAGCCTTACATCTACCATTTAAAATTTGATGCGCCATTTCCAAATTACTTTCGATGCGTGTGCGATAGCGACGGGGATTTGTGGAGTTTCGTGTCTTAGTCCAGCGCGCCATCGAAATTTTAAACAACGTCGGGAATAATGCATGCACGTTGGTACGATCGGGGCGCCGATTCGAACAGGCCAAACGCCCGAGAGAATTATCGTAGCAGTCGCGCGCGGCTTCCACCGACAGTTCACCCCCCGGTTCGTCGTTCGCATGCTGATATGAAACATTATACCGGAAGTTGCTGTAATCACCGCTTTGCGAGGGAAAAGACGGGCGGAAAGAGGACGAGGAAGTGGAGGAGGAGAAGGAAGAGAGCGCGCACGAGCGGGGCGCCGATTTCGCAGCGCGAGCGTATGTATAATAAAATCTATATTCACGAAAGGGGTGGTTGAGCGACGGGGGAGGAAACGCGAAGAACGAGCGTGGAAACGCGGAGACGCGAGAGAACGCGCTAAGCTGATTTCGGGCTAAACGACTCGCGCGCCCTTTTTCCGCCGCCTTAAACGAGTACAGGTGCGCCCCGCAATTCTCTCGTCTTCGGATTAGCCCTCCTCCCTGGATTTCTCTCGCCCTCTGAATAATTTAAGTGAAGCGCGAATATACGGTGCGCGCGGAACGAGGTACCACTGTGAGGGTGATGTACTTCAAGAACACCAACCTGCAGAAAAACAATTGCGCGAGGAGATGGCGAATCCGAAGTTAAATATTTGAACACTTAAATTAAATCACCGCGAAGATAAATATACCTCGCAACGTTCTTCTTTTTTTTCTTTTTTTATTGCAGTGATAATGATACTGATATGACTCGGCTTATGTCTATTTAAAATCATTTTATGATTGAGGACAATAATACAAGAAAAAACAGCGAACTTTTTTGCTAAAGTATCTAAAAGTTTAATTAGATACAGAAAATGATTTTGTTAAACCATTACAATAATTATAATAGAATATCAAACTGTTTTGCAGCATCACTCATCATGCTTAAGCTACATAATTATTTTTACGATTCAACGAAATTATTTTCAGATCGGTATCTAGCTAAATTTTTAAATATTTCATAAAATCATTTTTTCTGTATAATAATACATATATTTATTTTATATATATTTATATTATTATATAAATATGTATAATATACTTAATTATTAAATAGAGACCTGTATAACATAAATAAATTAGAAATAATTAATTTGAATATATTGATTTTTAAATCTATAGCAGGATATGCTTTACTTTTGCGATAGATTTTATAATATGATAATCACAACTCATTTAACACAATTAGTCTCTTTTACTTATTATAATTTTTATCTTACTGACATTATAAGCGCATTGATATATTCTTATCAACAGATCACAGTCCTTTCTAAATTGAACGCGACGGTCCAGGAAAGTGATAGAGAGTGAAATTAGTCAGACATTAAAACGCGAATCGATTAGACCGCGCGACGACAAGGATTATAACAGACCGCGCACTCGCGCGCTTTATCTACCCTCTTTTTTTCCAACGAAACGTACAAGTAACGTGGCATTATTATCCATAAATCACGTTCTGACGCTTACACCGCTGCCACAATAGCACGGCACTGTCATTAGCCCACAATACGCTCTCGCTCTGCTTAGTAAATTGCCTTTCTCCGTCTTTCCCTCTCGATTCCGTAGAAGACAATTATCGCACGAATGACATACACATGCTGCTCGCATACAATGCTTGTATGCTATAATCCCGGGGGATATTTTACACAATTCGAAACAACTCTATTATATGCAATGACAGTATATCTCTAGATACATCAATGTTATCGATATACAAGCGATATTCAACTATACATCAATGTTATCGATATACAAGCGATAATCAACTATACATCAATGTTATCGATATACAAGCGATATTCAACTATAAATATGATTTCATGAAATATCTAGAAAGATGGGAAAATATATTATTACAGTGGGCATGCAAATGTAATAAGTGTGAGCCGTTGAATTTTTATTCCGCCGAACGATGCGAAAGCTCGGGAACGATAAAAATCGGGAAACCGTAAAACAGAAATTATGCAAGTCCGCGGTTTCCCGTGCGTGGTAACGCTCTAATACTCCTTAGGAAGTAACGTTATGTCGCACCTCCGTCAACGTTGCCAACGATGGCACGGCGTTCTTTTTTCGTCATAATAAGAAGCACGAGTGTCGATCAATCTTCCAATTAATCTGTTGAAACCTTTGGAATGACCGTCATCAGTTACGTAGGATTACCTTAATCTCTCTCTCTCTCTCTCTCCCCCTCTCCCTCTCCCCTCCCCCTCCCCCCTCTCTCTCTCACTCACTCGACCTCTCGCGGTTTTTGTGCGGTTTCCACGCATCAACATCATGTTCGCGCCACTACCACCGACGGCTCCATTATCCGACCGTGTCAGATCTTCCTCGCGATAAGTATCCCTAAATAATCTTGACAGATAAATCTTCTCGATGTTATAGAAAACGTCGCGATGGTCATCGCCCTAGGGTCATCAGTGCAAATAGCAGAGGAAACATTAACTCTTAACTGATATAATCTTTTTTTTATTACATACACGGTACCGTTGGGTCATCAGTGAGCCTACTCTATTTTAAGCTCGAATAAATGCAAATAAATTGATTTTTTTTGTTATGATATTATTTATTCAGATAATAATTTGAAAAAAGTTTTAAAAAACAACAGCTGATAGCTGAATAAAATTCGATCTTAGTGTACGGTCAGGTTTCTCCTCCCTCCCCCTCCTAAGCGTCTCCCAGGTGTTATTTTATTCTTATTGTTTACTAAAGGTTAGACAGGGATAACGATACCTGGGAGACACTGGGGAGAGAATCCGAACGCACCTTTAGAGAAAAATCAAAATCATACAAGCAGAGGTCACCGGTGACTCCAGAATACCAGTTAAGGGTTAATTCCGTATAGGCCGGGATAACTTTGGCGGTACATATATATATACTCAGTTTCACAGCACGTGTGTACGTACGGGAGATTAAAGGTAAAACCCGATAAAGCAATAAAGATAGGCGTTTAACTGCGTTTAACTACGGAAGTGCAAACCGAGTATTAGCTGCGGATTCGCGCAATGTATTTTGTATAAGGCAATATCGCGAGCTCTCTCTATTTTTACCATAATTGCATGCTTCCGCGATATATCCCGCCGGCTATCTCTACGGGTATAGAACGCGCGAATGATTTATAGATCCGCATATAGATGCATCATGAATAATAAATCGCGAAATGTTAATAAGTTTACGCATTACTGGTATTTCATTAACTCAACAAACCTGGTACACAGAATCAAATACCTAATGGTATTCAAGCGATTTATTAACGAACTTTTTCAATAAAAATTAATACGTACTTTTAATTTGCGCTTATTGTATTTTGTAATTGTACTGCGTCAATTCAACTGTGATTACAATAAAAGCATCCGCTCCTATTTAAAAGGTTGAATAAACGCAGCAAATGTAAAAATAATGAACTTTGAGTTTGTTTTTGCGAACATTCGCGTATCACAAAGGTGCAATAATAACTCTAATTTTGCGTTATGAAATGTAATGTTATATTTGTTATTATTTTTCTTAAAGTTTTAATATACGCGTCGAATTACATGAAAATTTTCCTGAATTGCCTCTATTAACTTTCGGTATTTGTTTTCAAAGAGATCAATAAAGCTACTTGGTCTAATTTCCCGAAAGACACAATTTTAGAAATTAATTGATTACAACAAGGGTATACATACATAGTGTCCTTACTAAATTGATCGGAGTAAGGATGACCATCTGCAGAATATTCGATAATAATTCGCTCGATGTGCTCTTCACAATTAATACAGACTTGCTCGCGTCGCGGCGTCGTGTGTAAATGGAAAATTTTGTGTGTGAATGGAAAATTCAATTTAAAATATTCGAATCTCTCACTCTGCGAGTACATCAGCGCGTGCGGAGCAAAGCGTGAAGAACACGGTTTCAATGTAATTAAGCTATATACGTTGGTCGCGCTTTCATCGCTTCTTGCGAGCTAATTAAATTTGTACTTGCTTGTGGTGTAACCCGTCGTTTCGCGCGCTAGATACACGAAATTCAGAATGACGTGTTTATATGTATCTCGACACAATCTAGACGACACCCGAAATTACGTGACTGCCTCGGCTCTAGCGCGACGACGCGGATTGAGCTGTGCAATTATTAGCTCTCTTATAATTATCGTTTGTTATAACTGCGTGCGTGCACGCGACGCTCGAATATTATCTTGCGATGAGCGGTATCCCGAATCCCTTATGTACGTGCCAGATACAGAGAGCGTGAAATTTATTCACGTTAATTACGTATACGAAATTGTCGAAATTACACATCTTGAAACTGCACATCGTTTGCCCCACTTTCTATAATTAGATCTTCCAAAAATGTCACGTTCGGTAGAAACTATTATCACCGTTTATTTTGTGAAAAAAAGAAAACTATTTTGCGACAAGTCCCTGGTATAAAAAAAGATTTAACTATATTTAGATGTTAAAAGTAACTATGTATTTCAAATTGAATAAAGATGAAAAATGGGTCAATGATAAAAAATAATTCGATCGCCTTTAGGGCTTTCCTGAATAAAATTAAACGTCGAATATCGACATAACAAGAATCAGTAAATAGTTTAACGTGAAAATTAAGTATTATAATAATATGAAATTATAAGCGCACCTTTGTGTTAGCCGACAGCCATCGGGAGGGAAAGGTATTCCCTTTGCGCCGTTTATAAAGAGCAAGCAATTCACGCCAGCTAGTCACGTAAAATACAATTTTACAGCGGATATTACTGACCTGTGACGAGCCCAGCGCAATCGTTACACAAGCATCGTGTGCATGTAAAGCGCCGTTTTCAACTGAGTGCGCTAAACGATAATTGAGCGGTACTACTGCGAAACTCTTCTCCATCGTAAGCGCCAATATCCTGTTCGGAACGCTTCAAAACACGGAAACGCGTAAAACTCGCGTAAAATTGTTTCTTACGAGCGGAATTCTCTCATCTCGCTCTCATTATCATACCGACCTTTGCAGAATGGCGGATATGGAAATTGGCAATGGCCGGCGCCTAGGATAACAGGAGTATGCACATCGTATGCGATTCGCAACGATGGATGCCGTAAACAAGCTACAACTTGTGTACCGGGCCCGCGAGTTGATGAAGTTGTCGGATGACCTCGCGTGAGCGAAGCTGACTGACACGAGGGGGCTGTCGGCGGGGAGAAACGGCGGTGGTGGAAGCTAAAACTCAGCGGGGGGAATGTACTTTAATAGATTAGGGAAGCCAGATGGATGCGCGTTTTCCCTATATCCCGCGATTAGATCCGATAGGATGGGAAGATGGAAGTGCACGGTAGGATCAGCATGAAAACGCGTAATAAGATGAAGGGCGGGATATCGTGGGATTTATACGGGGACGGATAATCTCTTGTTTATAACCGTCTTTACTTTCACCTGGCGTGCGAGATTCACCGCGTCTGAATACGCGTAATTTTTGCTGGGGAATTATCGTATCCGGCCGCATGTAATCGACGCGATGCGATGGCGTGCAGATTTAATCCGGCTCCGAGTTGCACGAAAATCAGAGCGAAAAGGCCGAGAGCTTCCTCAGGAAGTTCCTAATACGAGAGAATCACGCCGGTTTATCATGGGAGAAAGAGAGAGAGAGAAAAAGAGGAATTACGGGAGATGGCTTTATTTTTACTAGTAAATACATAATATAACTATTAAAATAAATTGCTCTAATTTGTAACGTGACTGGAGAGAGTGCTTAAAAAATATTTTTGTAAGAGAAGTATTTGGTGATGTTAAATGCATTTTATAATGTGACAAATTTTAATGGGAGAATCACAAAATGTAGCGACAGTCAACATTTGTCAGTAATTTCGAGTAAAATAGTGATTGTTATAAATAAAAATTTTTGTACATTTATTAAAGATTAATTAAAAAGCAAAATAATTATGTATATTATTTCGTAAATGTTAAATTTGAAAATCTTGTTACTAAAATTAGTATTTCTCATATCTCGAGGGTACACGAGGCAACTATTATATTTTGAAGACAAAGTGATAAATATGGCATAGAAAACGACACAAACTCGAATCGACGTAATATATAACTGGGAAGGTTAAACAAAGCGAAAAATGGCAACAAACTATCGGACGCAACAGGGGCGCAGTTGGTGCACTTTTTTACTTCGCTAGTTCCCAACCATGATAGGTGTATTTATTGCTTCATCTTAGCAATAAATAATACGTGGCTGTCTTCATTTATTTCCGCTTTTTACACTTTTTTTTTCTTGTGTTCGCAGACCAAAGTTTCGCGGGTGAAAATAACGTTGTACTTCAGTGGACATAATTAAACCTAATTTTATATGTTAAATAATACGCGTGATACAATCATCATAATTACTCATTATTAATTAAATATCTAGTTACATACCAGACTTTATTTGATAAATTTATATCTCTCATAAAATTCTCCTCATCACTATTTTAACTAACAGTATATAATTTTGAACTTTATTTCTCTCACACGAATATATTGCACAGAGAAGAGAGAGAATTATGAAATGAGAATGATATAACTTTGCCTAAATCCTGATGAGCTGTGAAAGTGCGAGCTGCTGTCTGTAAGAACTTGTACATCCTCCATGTTTGTTCTTCGTAGATGAACCTGCACGAGAATCAAAATGCTATTGCAAATAGGATAAACTTCTTCGCGCTGCGCGCGCTGGAAACTTCTAAGTATCCTTCGGAGACTTAAGAGCCAACTGGGTCCTCCGAACAAGCCTTGAATTCGTTATCTTCCCCCGTGGAAAATTCGTTAAGGGTACGGTAATGCCGTACGCCCCTCAGTACCATTGAAACAACCGGAATGTCGTCGGCGCGAAGCGCTTCGGGGGTTTTAAATTCGCGGACTCGGGCACGATTAATCACGGAAGAACTTTATCGTACTTGAGCGGGTCGGCGAAGTAAAACAAACAGATGGGCTATTAATCTCAAGCTGATGAACCTTTGCCCGAGCTCCCGCGACTTCGAAATTGCGGGGAACTTTGCGTTCGGTTTGCTCCCCTCCCCTCCCGCCACCCCGGCTTTCGTAATTAAAGGGACAAGTTTCCGCGCGGAAACAAAATGTGGCGAATTGAAAGCAAAGAGTTTGTGGACGTTGTACTCCGCGAACTTCGCGGAGCGAGACTTCCTTCCGATGGCCGAGTCGGGGAAAGAAGAGACCGGAGACGCGCGATTTAATTAATTCCGGAATTATTTCAGCCGCTATCGGCAATTGTCTGCTAGCGTCGAAAGTATCTCGCTGCATTTATTTCTTCCCCGGTTGCGAGAAAATGAGCGTACCTAAATAGTGGAACGATTTTAAGCAACTTTGCGAAAAGGAATTCGTTTGTTCTTTTGTTCTTATAAAGCGCATCGATTGTAAGAGTACGTGCGAACGCAACGTCTATTGGATTCCTGTCCGTTTGATCACACTTTGAAAAAAAAAATTTGTCCGCGCTATTCGTGTATGACGATGATGGATCGATAATTGGCACTACTTGTTTGTTAGAATGATAGATCGAATCCGGATATTCTTCAGACTCTTATCGTCAACAAGATGATAGTTTCTTCGATTCTTCGTGAGAAACAATCTTGAGACATCAATGTTTGATGAAAGAACATAGAATACGAACGAGAAGAGAAATGATAACAAGCCTCTTGAGAGCTCAGTGGACAGTGCATTGTCTCGAGTTTCTTTGAGCAAACGATAGCAGGAAATTAATTGAAGCCTTATCCTCGAGACAACTGTTGACGGGGGGAAAGATATCAAGTTTTTAAATCTAGATTTGTAACAGGAAGTTTTACGATTAAAAAGTATGCCCGAAATAACCTGTGAAAACTTCTAATTTATCTGTCAGTTATCTTACGCAAACTTGAATGTGAAAACGGCACACCTTTCCTATCCTCTCTAATGAGAAATTAAGCTTATGAAGAAACGACATAATAATTCTAATGCATAGTTAAGTGCATGTTTAAAATTCCTCTATCCATTATTTATAAAATAATAATTTTGAGTGCATTGGATAAAAATATAAAGCTACACAGAAAGAATAATTTTGCTGAAATACAGATCTAAAAATAATTATGTTGGACAATTTAAAAACTTCGGATGTTTAACTCAGTTGCTAGAATGTCAAAACTGCAGCAACATTATCATTGGGCGTCCTACATATAATTATTTTTATGGTCCAACATAAAATTTTCTGATCTGTATCTAGCTAAAGTTTTAGATGCTGCAGTAAAATTGTTCTTTCTGTGTAGCATACGCGTAGTATAAGGGTGTAGTATACGGGTGTAGCATATGGGAAATGTGTTAGCTCACATTGAGATAAATAAAAAAAGAGGCACCAAAAAGCAACATACATCGTGTTAAACGAATAGATAAAAGAATAGGTAAAAGTAACAAGGAAATGCTTTAACATTCTGCCTTATCAAGAAAATGGAATAGTATTCTCGTTATTAATATCAGAATTATAATATCGAGAGAGACGTATGCCATTTTCTTCTGAATGAACCCATCATTAGTGGAACGGATGAAAGATTAAATCTCTCCTGTGCAGCAAAAGGTGTATCTCTAAAAGTCTTGAGAGCGCTCCATGATTGACGCAAGCTCTCTTGCCTCTCATCCGCTGCTGCGAATGCACTTGTCGTAAGTAGAAAATCTCGGCTGTACACAGCGTTACGTGTGTACGTTTATACGTGCAAGCGCGTTCCCGGCGTGTCGCAATGTTCTCCGCTGTTACGCTCTCAGAACGACGTAGATATCTCGTAGACTAATTATAAACCGGGAGGCTGCATATATGTTACTTGACGACACATTCTCGCTAAGCCGCAGGCAAAAGCGCAGCTCGGCCGCAAAGCAGAATGTCTACTGGTGTTTTCCGGGAGAGAGGCTGTCAAGCATTCAACATGCGCGGAACGTTTACAAGGCTCATATCACGTTGCCAACGTCGCGTATCACCCGTGACATGTGACAATCAAGCGTGCAACTCCGTACGGTGATATGCCGTCATAATCGCTTTACGTGTTTCGCAAGCCAGTATCTACAAAAGGGCAACGCTGTACGAAACAACCTTTGTAGATACAAAAAACGACAATCTCGCATATACTTGAATTTAATTCCCGCAAGGTGCACTTTTGCTTCTAACGGTAGAAAAAGGATTTGATATTAATGCACTGGTCGTATAAAGAAATTTCACAAAATAACGTACTTACTTCCAAGAAATACAAGCAAGGATAAATATAAATTAACGTGAGAAAAATATTACGTAATAATTTTATGTCCTGGGCACATCAAGGAGTCTCAACGATGAAACTATCGCATTCTAGGAATTAGACTTAACGAGTGGATGATAAAGGAAGGGGAGGAGGGACAGGGTGTAATTGAGACGAAGAGCTAGGGAGCGTATGCAGCCACAATGAAATTCATCGTTGCTCGAGCGTTATTTTACGAGCTCGTAAAGGCGCTATTACCCGCAGAGAGAGGGAACGGATTCGCACGCGACCCCGCGGCTTGACGAAATTTCCATTTTAAGCAGTCCTAAACCGGACGCGATTAAAAGATCCCTTAATTGTCGCGGCGTGACCGACGCACACTGGACGCGGATTAACTGACTTGCACTTGCGGCATACGAGTAACATATATTACGGAGTAAACCTTTCCGCACACAGCTTAAGATTACGCTATCAGGACGAGGCCCGTCCTGTTCAACCTTTCCGTAGCTATAATAACTCTTCGTGATTGTCACTTGCGCGACAAAATGTAACAAAAAGCCTATTTTCAAAAATTATCAAGATCGTACGCAATAAAAGATGTTTAATCATCTTTCAATATTAGTCTCAATTATCGCTTTTTAGAAAATTGCCAAAAAGAAAATTAAAATATTTGTTCAAAGACGTAATGTTGCCTCTATCAATATCGGATGTGTATTCTTTCAATTCTACCGACATATATTTTCACCTCTCAATAACTTTGTTAGATTCTGATAAGAGTGAATAAATATATGATTTTATTTTTATTGCTTTTATCTTACTGTTGTACTTTTTTAAATTGTTTATCACATGTAACACAAAGTATAAAATACCGTACTATTATTACGTGTTAAAACCTGACGTTATAGGTATTTTATTAAGTTGACTCGATAATTTTTCAAAAGATACAAACATTGCGTACGCCGAGCAATCCTTTTACTAATGGCAAATGAAAAAGGTAAAAGAAATTATAACAAACGCTTTTATCGCACGATTCTCGTGTAAATCAGTTAGAAATGTTGGTGGCGCTCACGTACGCGATGCTTGTAGCCGATACATCGAGTGTATTGATATTTTCTCTTCGTGGCACATGAAAACGTGCCGTGCGGTGAATGCATGTAATGTATTCTGCGTGATACGAATCTGCAACTTTATTGTAAAGCGCAAACTCTTTCACTGCGCAAGATTTGACGGCAGTTTTTCCATCGAAAGATACCGATCGCAATGCCAGAATACAAAACGACGCGTATCAGCACGGACAGTTTCGTTGCGGGATTTGTAATGAGAAATGCGTGACAATAAAGAATTCAATAATACACATTTTTGTCGGACATTTCATATTTTGTGATACTTTTTAAATAAATCTATATATCGCTCATTAACTGCAAAAAAAACAAAGTTGTATATGTTTTGAATCATTAAAATTTTGTAACATTTTAAATTCGACTTTGGTAGATGACTTGATTTAATTGTAGAGGAATAAAAGTATCATGAACTCTTACTCGGTCATTTTTCATCAGAATTCTTTTGTTTTGCAGACAACTAAAAAATGATAATTTTTTAGTTATGTCGTTGTTGTGGCATGAGCGATATGTAAATTGTTGGATGAAACTTAAATTTAAAATACTTTCATGCAGGATTTTTCTTTTTTACAACGAATTTATAAGTTGCTTCGGGACAGAATATCAACCGCTTTGGTCGAACGAGACATGCTGTAATTCATATTTTTACGTAACGCGTTGACGCAAGCGGACAAATGATAGAAGTATCAAAAGCACTCCCTGTGTCAGGGGTTTCATTAAACATACGTATGAAAAAATCTTTAATATAACCAGCTGAAAAAGCCACTTTTTTTAAATAATAATTTTCTTGTGATCTTCGCTGCGACATACACGCTTTATTTAATATCAGCTTTATGAAATTCTGACGCTGATAAAGCACTGTACTCCAATGGTATTTTTCACATTTCGCTTTGTAGAAACGACATCCTGTCGGGTAACTCGTTTCAAGCCTGTTATTAATTCATAAATTGACATTCGTAAATAATGGCGAAACATTTAAAAATTCCAGTGAGCATGGCAAATATATATAAATGTAGAAGATTATTACGTTTATCACTTAGTATGTTATACTCGTATTTTAAATATTGTCAAATGATTTTTCAATTACGTGAAAATCTGGCGAAGTATCCGATATGAAAATATACATTGTATAATAAAAGAATTGATTGATTACTCTTAATGTACTCTTAATTTAATTAAATGTCTTTGGTTTAAATGTTTTTAATAAATTATACATGTACTTATTGTCTTTATCTTTTAATGAATCGCTACAACAAAAATTTATTTTCCGTTATTTACGAAATATTCAGGTATATTTTGCATTCATATCCTCTCCCTTCTATTCAAGTTACTGCGGCGTATTTGGAAAAATATCTACTCCTTGATCGCGCAAAACTTTCGCGACAATGAAACACAGGCGACTGTTGAGAGGCCGCAGCCGCCAAATTATACTTGCGATATCGAATTTGATTGCCAGTCACGTTTAGTAAATTCCAACTTCTCAAAAAGCAGGTCGTGTACTTGGAGTGCTAGCGCTCGAGCAACTTCTCGGGCGCAATTCATCCATTATAAAGGAGGTGCCGCGAGGTCACGTGTATACACACGCAAAAATGAATCGCATTCGCTAGGTCGGGCGGCTAGATCGCGTGAACTTCGCGATGGCCATCGCCGCTGTGCAACGCACTTGTAATCATGCGATTGATCTTCTTTCACGATGACCGCGTACCGATGTCCGGATAATCCGATAGCTAGCGCTACCTAGGTGATTCGCGTGCTTTTATGACCTTAGAACGATGAGCGCGGCCCTGGAAAATTGCCGGAGACCTAGCTCTAGTTCAGAATAAATAAGCCACTTTCATTGTTGTGCTTAAAAGATAGGGGGTAGAAAATAGCGTTGCGCAAATTATATATATGTATAAGTTGAGCTACATTGTAATCCCACTTTCTCTCAATCGCTCAATTTACCGTCACGATAGATATAGAGCCTATTTAATTTCGACCTTCCAAAGCAAGACGCTTCTGGTATTTCTACGGTGCCAAATTACGTGAAAATGTGAGCGAAGAAAATGGCTGAAATTGCCTGATGAGAGCTGCATTCGCAGTGTTAGAGACTGCAACTAATCTGCATCTCTCTTCGTAAATGCGTTGCCTAATTCGACGTTGGCGCGTTACAATTGACGATAGGGGCTCGTTATTACGAATTTGCATTTGCAAACGGATATATTGAAATGCGCGGGATACGCCGACTTGATGCAACACAGGTAATCAAACGATATTCTTTGAAAGAGGTACTCGCGCGCGAATGCGCATCCGTTGCCAATTCCGACCCGGACATATAAAGCGCCGTGTGACGTTTTGCGGAAAGCGCATGGTTTATTACGCTTCTTTTCACGGCGTAATTCAACTCGGAGATGTAACGAGGCGGTATAATGCACTCGCCTATTCGAGGTTACTCGAAATATCGTCATTGTGGAGGTCGCGCGGTATTTCTATCTGCGTCTCTTCGTTCTGCAGCTAAATCCGCTCTATATTTTTAAATAATATGTTGTTACATCGCCACATGCAAAGGGATCTGCGAGGATAGAATTTCAAAATTTGTCAGTTCTGTTTTCATCGCTCGAGTCTGACAAGTACTTTTACGACAAGAGAAAATCCAGGTATATATCTCACGGATTTTGGAACACATTTTGAAAAGTTCGATATTGAGAGTTTGATGTCGTAAAAGTAATACGTAACATTCAAGTGCCAATGGATCAAAGGGTTTGAGTTACAAGATTTTGAAGTTTGGAATGACTGTACGCTTAACAGATATCACAGCGAATGGCCGAAACTTCATTTCAGAATCAATCTATAGCCATAGTGCCAAAGTGTTAACTGTCTCAAATCGCAGTTTTTATTAAACAGTACGTATTTAAAAAATAATTTTATATGTTTTAATCTTTTTAAATATTTTTAAATATATTATTTATTTCTACTTTTTTAATAAATAAATTTTTAAAAATGTGTTTGTTTTATAGAATCATAAAAATTAAGAACACGAGAAAAATAAATATTGTGAAAAAAAGATGTATTATTCGATCTCGAACAGTAAATAAAAAAAACCTATAACTCTAACTCTTTGACCTATTGGCAACTGTACGTTATATATTTATAGTACTTTTACGACATGAAATTCTATAGCTTAATATCGAGCTTTCCAAAACCCGTGAGATATATATCTGGATTTTCCCTTGTGAGATTGGCAAAAATCGCGAGGTTTCTTCCGAAATATCGCGTTTAAATGAAAGAATGCGACTTGCTGTCGTGGCAAGTAATATTAATCAAGTTTCAACCGTAAACCAGCACCGTTCTTGAAACTTATTAGAACGAACGACGTAATATTACCGGATGCTGTATGGTGATATCCATCGCGTCGGAGCGTTCCAGCCCTTCCCTTGTGTTCTCTTTACCGTCCTGGCGACACTTCCCCCGATATTTCAAATTCCACTTGCCTCATAATCCATCGACTAGGGGATTACTCTTTATCCCATGCCATTGTATCGCGCCACCGGAGAATAAGGGAAGCGCGCGATTGAACGATCGCGTAGCCGGATTGATAGGATCAAGAACGGAGGCGGATATGCAGGTCATCGCGACGGGTCACACCGGGTGCTCTATAGGCGCTGGAGGTTCTAATAGATTTTATTGCATCCCTCGGTTGCCAGCCGAGAATGAAGGGTCAGCGCAGCGGCCCAGCGAGGGTACAATAAACGGTCATCCGCTGCCGTTATTAATCATCGCATTTCCCGCAATATCTACGCTCGAATCCGACGATGAAGACCGACCGAGGATAGACGGCATACATCAGCGACGATGCAGGCCGCGGCCTATTGTACGAAGGCAGAAGAGATGAGATTGTATCGTAATCGAGTATCGAGGACCGCCTCTCCCAATCTCGTACACCATTTCCTGCGCGCGCGTACACACACACACACACACACACACACACACACACACATGCGTGGAACTTCCATCTACATAGTTTGCGCGTAAGGCTATCCGCTAAAGCGGTGCCCATAAGCCGCACGTTTTTCGCAAAGCGGCTCTTCGAGATCTTCGCTGATAGCTCAATATTTTCTATTACCGGATGAAATTGTTTTATATCACGTTGAGAAAAGCGAGTATGCCTCCGGAGTTATTGCCTCCCAAAATCTTTGACTTTCATTAATTGTCGGACACGAACGTTCAACTCTGATTAAAGATTTCGGGAGATAACTGGTTTTTCGTTCATTTTTAGACTATGTGGAGTCAGTTAGTAATATAACGAAGCCTACACTGAAAAAAAGTCTGGTTATAACTACCAAATGTATAGTGAAATAGTATCAATTAAATATTTTGTCAATGTAAAATAATTTTATTTGGTCAATGTAAAATAATTTTATTTTATTAAATGTTTAGTAAGTATTATCAAATCTGGTATAAGTTAATAAATATTTAGAAAAATAACATGTTATTTTTGGTTACATTGACCAAATATTTAATTGATACTATTTCACTATATATTTGGTAGTTATAACCAGTCTTTTTTTTCAATGTACTAATGTTACTTTAACGCTAGATTAAAATTTTCGATGTTTATCATATCAAATTATGATGTTAAATAATGTACGATTTTATTGCAAAGTAGCAATTTTTATGAACGCAAAGTAGCAATTTTTCGATGCATAAATCGCGACATAAAGATTTTAAAAATTAATTAAAGACGTTTTAGGTTTTAAGAATCAATCGAATTTTCAATTTTTTTCAAAAATGTAGCGAAAATGTTTCTTAAACTTTTAGCCTTTCTGATACAGGTGCGCAACTATTAGAATAGCCGGTGAATTATTATTAAAACTCCCTCTCATATTTGCCAAGCATAGCGAGTTAGAGATGTTAAATTCAATATAGTTCATATTCAGTTTAATAGAAACTTTAAATGTGAACGTTACACAAATTATTCCAATCTGATTTCGCGAACAGCAGGCAGAGAAATCGGTTAGCAACTTTGCAATTAAAGTAAAGTAAATCCTTCGCAATTATAAAGTAAATTCTATGTTATCGACTTTAACAATACGTTAATCAATCTTAAACTAATTGCCATTGAGAGCGCGTTGCAATCAATCGCTTCCGACATTGATAAGCCATTATAAAGAGGATAATTAATTAAGCAAAGTCTATTTATTACTCGCATAACGTGAATGTTTAATGTTGTTATCAATTGTTATTGTTGATATCTAATGATATCGTATGTGTCTTAATCGGACTAAAACTTTGATTGAATTGTGCATGTTAATTAAAAATAATTCTGATTAATTAAATGCACTCGTTCTATTCATGTCGGCCATACCAATTATAATCTTGAAATACGAAATCCATTAATTACAGTCTTCTAAATAGAATATGACTGTCACTTATCAATGTAATTAAATTATCGATCTTAATTGTTCATGATATAAAAGAGAAAAATTATAATTTCTGCAACAATCATGTTATAAATACATCTAAAGAGGAAAGTAATTATGCAAATATAAATATGTACAGTCATGAAATAATTGTCCGAGCATAGAGGATATGGAAGTTTATTTTATGCTGCACATTCACCAAATATTGTAAATTATGATATTTGGTAAATTTACAGTATAAAATAAAATTCACCAAATATTATGAATTATAATATTTGAATTTGTAACATAAAATAAATCTCCTACAACCTATGTCTAAACAATTAGTTTCGTAACTGTGTATGTATGTGTATTTTTTTTATATTTTAAATCTCTTTTAGACATAATTCCTGATAAAATAATTTTACTTATATAGTAAATAATATTATATAATGGAAAATTAATCTCTTAATTACTTTTCTCTCGCATGTTTCAATTCATCACAGAAGATATAATTACCTGCTCTGATTATGGTAGGGCAGGGAGTTAAAGCGATATTTCATAATAATGATGGAAGTACGTGGCATTGCTCGTGATTGTTCACTTACAGAATGAAATTGCTAAAATAACGACGTAGATAGGCGTTGTCGCAACAAATCACGCCAATTTCAATTTCGCGAGTGATCGCTGTGAATTCGCTCTCCTCGTTCGTATTTCAATCCGCGCGGAGATTAATCTTTATTTTAATAGATTTTGCAGCTAGTACGAACACATTTCTTAACTCACATTCGTCCGGCCAGACATACATTGATCGATATCTGAAGCCGAAACTACGGCACAATTAATGACACGTCACGATAACTAACGATGATTGTTTGCCATTTTTAGAGAACGGCGTACGCACTCGCGGGTCCATCGATACTAATCAGAATTCGAAAGCAATATTAAAATAAATAATTTCTTGAACGGCCCAGAAATAGAATGTCTCTGTCAAGTGTAATTATATTATATACTTATCTACTGTGCAATTATATTAATGTAGGCAAGTTATATTTTAGAAAATTGATTTTTTATTTTTCATCAAGATTGTCAAGTTCTTCAATATAACGCTTGCTTAATACATTTTAGAATCTTGACATCGATATTTATATTTTTTTTTAAATAATTGTTCTTCTCGATACATAATTAAGAATGTCACTTTTCTTTCTTGAATGACAGAAAATCTAAACTAAGCACGACTTCGTAATAAAGTCTCTGGAAACCTCACTTCCAATTTGAATGTAATGTAAAGTATTACAAGTACATTATATTAACGCGTGCACTTCTGAAAGATATAAACAATAAAGCTTATACAGTATTGTATTACATGCATATATATATA